>PITA01029606.1:0-17643 GCA_004023965.1 Spilogale gracilis | reverse complement strand
GAGGCACAGGGCCGCTCGCTCTGTCACAGAGAATGACCCGGCCCGCCACTCCGGGGCGCCCAGGAGCACCTGCTTGGGTACCTTGAGCTTCTGGAAAATTCAGGCACTGGATAGTGAGCGTCTGGGTCTCTGCCCCGCTCACCTCTGACTGCTTGCATCAGACAAGCATACACAGTGCTCCATCCCTCTGTGTGCCTATTTGTGATGCCAGCAGGGTGCTCAGGGGCCCGGGGCCCAGAGGGAGACAACTCAGAGAAGCCGAGGAGGGAAGCAAGGATGCCAGGAGGGCAGGAAGCATGCTCACAGCACTTGTCCCCTTTTGCTAGCTTCGTAAGGCCTTAGCAACAGCGTCTGTGAGACGTTCATCCTTTCGCTACAGTTGAAGGGGTTAGGATTCGGTGTTTAGATTTCCGGACACAAGGCACAAAGGCATCTAATACGGTCCTGTGGTCGCCTCTGAGGCCAGGTCTCCACCGGCAGTGTTGGTGGTGGTGGAAGGAGTTCCTTGGGGGTGTGTGTGGTTATTTTCCTTACCGCAAATTCATTGTCTGGGTTTTTCTCTCCCTTGCGGATCGGCCGAGAATATTCAAACCGCTGGACCTCGTTCACCCTGTAAAAACTGTATAGAGACAGATAAAGTGTCATTTAAGCCCCAAAGCTTTTAAGACGTGGGGCCTGGCCTCCTCATAGGTCCCTGCATTCTGAGAACATCCCCAACCTCGCCCTGGCACAATCGCTATGGCTTTCTCTCCCTGCCAGGCTCTGAAGACAGATGTTGGCAGGTGGAAAAATTACCTTGAGTTTTTGCCTCTTCCCTGTCCCTGAAAACCCTCAGGGAGGAAGAGATGCTCAGTAAGAGCCAGGCAGGCACATGCAGAGAAAAGATGAAGTGAAGGAGAGCGGCAACAGGCCTGCGCCCCCACTCCCGTGTTTCCTGCTTACTTCAGCAATTTATTCAAATAAGTTAATGATTTTTATCCATTTTTTTAAAAAATGATGTGTTTCTTATTTTTAAAAAGACCTATATACCTTATTTCTTTATTTTTATTTTAATTAATTAATTATTTATTATTTTAAAAAAAGATTTTATTTATTTGACAGAGAGAAACCCAGCCAGAGAGGGAACACAAGCAGGGGGAGTGAGAGAGGGAGAAGCAGGCTTCCCGCCGAGCAGGGAGCCCGATGTGGGACTCAATCCTGGGTCTCCGGGATCATGACCTGAGCCGAAGGCAGTCGCTTAAGCAACTGAGCCACCCAGGTGCCCCTTATTTCTTTATTTTTAAAGAGACCTATATACCTTAGTTTCATTCTGCAAAAAGGCAGAGTCTGCAACCACAAAGCGTGGTATGGGCGTAGCGGGGACAGCCTCAATCCTCCTCAGCCGCCTCCCCAGCTCACAGCGCAGAGCTGAGCATCAGCTACGATTCACTGTTGGCTTAAATGCCTCTCTTTGAAACTAACTGTTGCAAAATTTAAAATAGGTGCCTTATGGAAGCAATCGTCCATCAGCAAACAGAATCCTAGCTGACTTTTCATCATGGCTGATAAGAGGTTAAAGAAAGAGAGGGAATTTTGTAAGGAACACAACCCACTGAACTTCAGGGTATGAAATAATTGCTTACCCAGAACATGGATCTCATAAAAAGAAAATTCTGAACATCAAAGAAACATCTACAGCAGGGATTCTCTATAGCATTGCTAGGTCAGGGGTAACTCAACGGTGAGGCATAAACCCTCAAATTCAGAGGCCGACCAGTGAGTCTATAACAATTTGCCCAATAATTCCACGTTACATCATTGTGGGGTTGCAGGGCTCTAGGGGTTCTCCACCCAAAAAAGCAGATGTCCCAATCCCTTGGCCTGCCTTATGGGATGCAAACCCTCCAGCCCTCCCCAGGCATGTGGAGTCAGCTAGGCTGGGACTGGGCTGGAGCCCCGCTCAGCTCTGCAGGGAGCCCCCCAGCCCAACCCTGGCAGGGCATACGGAGACCAGAGCATCCCCTCCGTCCTCCCAGGATTTCCTGTCTCCAGACATCGGGAAAGGCATAGCTCTTGTACCCTCTAGCAACACACACTATCTTCTTCCTTCACTGTCTTGATGCTGGAAAGAATGAGCTTCCCTTGCTCCTCTAAGGCAACAGAGAGAGTATGTGGAAAGCAAATCAAAGGCTAAAATCTATGCTGTCAAGGGTGAAATTCTTAGCGCCCAGCCTCTCCCCATCCGCATGGTAGACGGGAGAAATGGGGTGCTTACCTTACAATTTGCTCTGACACAGGCCTGTGAAATTTCGGGGGCAGATCGAGTTGGGGCTTTACGGTGAAACACTGGATATCTGAGGGCATAGGGGTTAAGGATCACCAGGCGGGGTGGGACATCAGCATGACGGGCCCCCCAAGTCCATCCAGCCACCCAGGCGCCCAGCGTGCTGACCCTGTCTCGTTCCGAGGAGTCATAGGAAAGGATACACTGGCCAGGAGAGTTCTTAATATCGTCGCCTGGTGGAGATGTTGTCTTCATCTTCTCAGCATTGGGGAACTGAGTTAACAGCCGAGCTTCAAAATCTTCCCTGCGTTCGTACTCCTTCCCTCGGTAAATGAAAACTTTCCCCTGGAAACAAGGACATTCATTATATACCACCATGGGGGAAGGCCAGACCCATGCACGCACGAATGCACTGGTCTCCAAAAATATGCTTGAGAGGTTTGTTTTTTTAAGTCGCTGAACTGAAGAACAGCTTGTAACTGCACTGGCCTTATTAATCAAGAACGCACAAGAGCCACGTAAGTTAATAGTGTTTAAGAAGCACTGAACACAATGTTACTGAGGTCTGTTGAAGTATTTCAGTCGTAACAGTAACAGTGAATTAAAAAAACCAGGAAGAACCAAGTGAGTGATTGGGGCCTGCCTTCTAGGGGGCGTGAGATGACTAGAAAGGGCTAAGGCACGGGGGCAAGTGGGTCACCGTCTCCATGTTTTCCTTTTCGGGAAGGCCCTAATTAAACAGCTTTCATCCTCTGAGAGGAATTTAAGAGAGCATGAGACTGAGGTGGGGCCTCAACGCTCAGAGCCTGGGCATGACATTCAGAGTCATCTCAGATGGGACGCAGCCAAGGGAAGAGCGGAACCGCAGAGAACGGGGCCGAGACGTGAAGGAGAGAGGCAGGAGGGAGGTGGCCTCCCCAGGGCCGAGAGGCCAGGGGGGTAGCAGGACTTCCCTCACAGCACGTCGGCCTTGTGTGAAGAATCACCTACTGATGAAGGACAGGTGAAGCATGGGAATTCTCCGAAAGGCAGGCTTTTGTCTATCTCCAGTGACACTTTGTCACATGCATAAATTCCAAGTTGGAGAGTCCAACTGGGGGTGGTTTTCAATGGTGAGGTGACGCTGGGGTGGGTGTTAGGCAGGCGAGCCTCCTTCCTTACACGGCTGCCTGGTGAGGCCGTGCCTGTCTGGGTGACACGGGCCCTCCGTAGATGCACCTCTAGGGATCTGTCAGATTCTAAGATGTAGCAGGCCTCTGTACCTTCACAGATGCAACAATGTGTTCTGAGTTGTCAATGCATAGTGTGATGTCCCCACGGGCTCCCGAGCCCACACCTCCTGCCTCCCAACGCCCTGCCCGCCCCAGCCTAGGGCTGTCTGATCCTAGAGGAAGATTGCAACAAGGAAAAGACGCCTCAGGATATGAGAAATGGGAGGCTGGGGGCTGATGCTTTTCCTTATGGGATCTGCTGTTCCAGTCAGGGGGCCCTGAGCCAGAGAGCCCAGGCTGGCTGGTCACTAGTCGGGTGCAGCCTTCTCCCTGCCATGACCCTGGCCAGAGGCCAGAACAACCACGCAGGGCAGCACCACCGAATATTTTTACACTTACCTCCTGGAGACTGAGAAGTCAAATTAAAAACTGTCTAATTAATGAATTTTCAAAAGATGAAGAGAGACCCTATGGTACTCAATTTATTCCCTTTCCTAGTCCCAACTTACTCTGCATCCCTATAAATCATTAAAGAAGGAACAGTTTAAGAATTGAATATTTTTTTCACTTTGTGCTTAGGTATGTCTTAAAGTACCCATTATGGAAGAAAAATGTTCTCTTTCCCTAAAAAAATAATGTCAAGCAGAGACCAAAGTAATATGTAGTCTTAATTAGAAATATAAATACACAGTGCGGGCATCTTTTAAGTCTATATAAAGTCAAACATTTCAGAAATTCAGGAAGATTTAATGTGTAACAGGCTACTACTATGAACTCGCATGCATCTATCATGCTTTCTACTAGAAGAAAGACATAATAATAAAATGTATATAAAGTCTTTAGTAGAAAAACACTAGTGAGTTATAGATGAAAACACTAGTAACATTTTCTAGAAATGTCAATTATTTTGCATTCTGAAGCAGCCCCTTCGTACGTGAAAATAAGGGGGAAATGTATGTACAAAGATATTTGTTCCTTGTAAGAACCATAAATATTAACATGAAGGCAAAAAAAAAATACCACAACAAAAAAACAAAACCAAAAAAAAAAACTCCAATGAGACCGATTCTTAAAGAAAAACAAAGCAAAAGGGACAGTCAGTTCTCAGAGGCATTAAACAGCCTAACATTTCACCTGCTTTTCTGTAACTGCTAATGTCATTGTCAGATCGACCCCTGACAGGTGATCGGTGATCAGTGAAGCATAAAAACACGTTGCCATAGTCCCACAGAATTATTCAGGTGTGGTAGGGACTTCACTTCAATATTAATCAAGCCTCTTAAACTCTTCATTTGCACTTTGCATTTTGTCCTTTGCACAGGGGAGATGACCCAGTGCGGTCCCTGGAGCACACGTTGTGTGTGCCCTCCCAGTACACGCCAGTCGTCACCGGGCTCGGGGACTGCGACACGCCTGCCCCGCCCCCAGCATGTCAGGAAGCCGGGGCAGAGCCCAGCAGTGGCCGGAGGTCACAGCACTATCTGGAGAGGGCCTCATACACGCCTAAATGCCTCAGCACAGCACAGATCAGCCAAGATTTAGGGTCAGTCTCTGTTTCTTAGAGACACACACGGGGACACATCTACGGATTTATATGCGCTAACTAACCTTTAACATCGACTCCAAGCTCCTAATACCCTACAGCTGGGTTTTTCATTTAAAACAGAGTTAATTTCGGGGTTCCTGGGTGGCTCAGTGGGTTAAAGACTCTGCCTTTGGCTCAGGTCATGATCTCAGGGTCCTGGGATCGAGGCCCGCATCGGGCTTTCTGCTTGGCGGGGAGCCTGCTTCCTCCTCTCTCTCTCTGCCTGCCTCTCTGCCTACTTGTGATCTCTCACTCTCTGTCAAATACATAAATATAATCTTAAAAAAAAAACAGAGTTAATTTAAAAAATCTTTCCTAATTTAGGGGACGATTTATAACCCGATTTATAACCAAACGTCCCCTAGTCATCCTTTGGGAAGAAGACTTTCTCCAGAATCTGGTTGCTGATGGACCTCTGTCCTAGGCATGCCCTGTCACGGCCGCACAGGGAGAGGACGGCCCAGCAGGGACAGCGCAGGGCCGAAGCCCCAGTCACCCGGGGACCCTGCAGGAGGGCACACACCAACAGGTCACCCTTTTGGAACCGACCAGGCCTGCGATGCTCGTGTGTGGATGTCATATAAACAACGGCAGGCCCTCAGCAAGCCAGTCCTTCCTGCCGGCGGCGCCATGAAGGAATATCTTACTCTGTCAGGGCCTCCTGTGTAATCTGAACCACCAGGGCCAAAGGAACACACTCCGGGATGAGAAAACCTGCTGGCTGGATCTAACTGCCCCAGGCAGCCGTGTTCTAGGCAAGAGTCCGCCTTCCCAGAAGCCAGAACAATCACGCGTGGTCTCCCAGCATAAGAGAAAACCGTGTGTCTTAAAAAAATATCATGAGAAAAGATATGAAATCATGACCCAGTGGTCAACGGCATCCAAGAGAAAGTTTAAACAATTCTACTAACAGGTCAAGGAGCATTTATTTACACAATTTCTCCTCTGGCCTCATGAGTAAGGAATGGGCATGTGGCTGACCGTCACAGCATTTCCTCACTCATGTGTCAAACAACACACACCTGTCTAAGGGACGGAAGAGTCCCCAGCAATGTGGCCATGGAAATCCACTTACAATTGCTCATATAATTGAAAATATGTATGTTCATGGCAGTATTATTCAGTATAGTCAAAACAACCCACATGTTCACTGAAGGACAAATGGGTAAATAAAATATGGTATAGCTGTACAATGGGATATTATTCAGCCATGAAAAGGAAGGGAAATTGATACATGCTCCAACACAGGTAAGCCTTGAAGACACTATGCTGAGGGAAACACACCAACACGGAAGGACAAATACTGTACAATTTCACCGTATGACATCTGAGAGTAGGCAGATTCCTGGAGACGTCAAGGAACACGGTGTTGCCAGGGGCTAGGAGGTGAGGGGATGTAGACTTACTATTTAATTGGCTACAGAATTTCAGTTTGGAGAGATGAAAAAGTTCCGGAGATGGATGACTGCATAACAGTGTCAACACCTCTGAACTGTACAATTAAAATTGGTTAATATGGTAATTTTACATTATCTGTATTTTACCACAATTTATAAAAACACACATAAACCTCCAGTTATGTTCAGAAAAAATCAGGTGGAAAGTTTATGTGCAATCAAAGAAAATATTATCAGGCCTTCTTTCATACCCTAAGCTAAGCACAGACCCATTAAGAGCATGGATTCAGACTCTGACCCACGGATGCAAAGTCCAAATCATTCCTCAGAATGGGAAGGGGCTCTCTGCTCAGGGAGCAATCCTGGCTCAGGTGAAACAGAATCAAAATTTACCCGAAGGAATGTGGGGAATCCTTGTCCGTAGTAGCCAACAGCGAAATAGTCTGGTTTAGGTCTTATCACTTTGACGATGTTTTCATAAAACTGAGCCTGTTTTTTCTGAAAGGAAGAAAGAAAATGTCAGGTTTGAACAGTATTCGGGTTCTTCTAGAATCTTCTGGTGGTTTCTTCAAGCTCTGGCAATTTCAGTTGGGTGGGAGAATGAGGATGCGGGAGGCGCAGCGAGGGACACAGGCATCTGGTCACCTTGCCACACAGCTTTGACAGAATTTGTCACTCACCCCCAGTGTTCAGCAGAGAATCTGACCACAAGAGCCAAACTCAGTAACCAGCAGGATTTAGCCATGTTTCCGAAAACCAGAGCGATGCTACAGAAATTGTTTTTCTTATGATTAAATGGCTGGTCTTTAGTATTTCAAAAACTGGTATCAATATAGATAGGGATACATCAAAGCAGAATTTCAAAGGGCAGAATTTTGATCTAAATTAATGGCAGGAGAAAGGTCTGGGCTACTCTCCCAACACTCACCCCCCTCGTAGACGGGGTCAGTTTTAATCCAGCAGCGACTCTCAGAGACTCTCGGGCCATCGAGAGCACTGCACACATGGGGTCAGAGGTTGTTTACATGGAAAAGCGCAGAGAAATCTTAAGAGTCTGGTTTCTGAAACTCACTTGGGAATAAAAGTGAGTGCTTCTGGGCCAGAATCAGCCAGCAAATACATCAAGACCATCCTCCTGGACAAAATGGAGGACCATGGCCAAGGCCACAGAGGACGTAAAGAGAATCTCCAAGTTAAATGGAAAGGGAAATCCTGAAAAACAAGTGTAGATCACCTGTGTTCATTTAACTAGAAAGAAAAGTAGACCTACCAGCAACTCACTGAGCTGTTCGTAATCAAACATCTCGTTCTCATACTGTTCAGCAAGTTCCTTACCAAGAGCAATGGCCTCCTCCCACATCTGTGAAGAAAAAGAAAGAAAAAGGAAAAAGAAAAACCAGTGCTGAATCGTGCAGTCAAGGAATGAAAGAGTGATACAACAGTTCATCATAAAACAATTTGGAAATACGCTTGCCGAATCTGAGAAGACTACAGGAATAATGATACAAAAATGTAAGTATTTTCTAGTGTCTACAGTCCTTTGGCTCATGACCAGACATCAGTTGACTAAACAGGTCCACTACTGGCTCATCAGTCATGCTGGCCTCTGCCCAGGGTCAGAGCAGTCCGCCTGCTAGGTCTGGCCTGCTCTGTCCTCTCTCTGGCTACCAGGCACAGCGGCCAAAGCCCCCTGGTCAGAGCGGCAGGGGAGCCAGGGCAAGGAACGACCATGCAGGCAAGGTGACAAGGAGCCTGGATGCTACGTTCCCTGACCATCCCACTGAACAAACACTGTCAGAAAGACCAGGATGTATTTCAACTCTAAATGAATGCTGGCAAGGAGTTGCTTTCTGTGTGCAAATATTGTGAGACTATAAAGCCCGCCATCATGGTGAAAGAGAGAATTTTGGGGGGTTTGAAAGGGGATTTCCAGTCAGGTAACTGATTTATTGGAAAGCTGATAAAGTTTGACATTGCAGAATACTCCGCTGATGCATATGTTAAGACCTGAATTTCCCTTATTTTTCTTTGGAAAAATAGAGTGATTTACTCGAGAAGAATAGGTCACATAGAGAGGAACGATCTCCTCCAGAAGCCTTTCTGGGTGCCAACTCTCCTTGTGCTCCCACAATGACCCAAGATCCCCTGACTTCCAACCTTCTGGTTATGTACGGAAACTAGAGAGCTTCTCTGTCATTCCTTCTCAGAGACCACAAGCCCCTTGAGGAACTGAGCATTAGCAAAAACCACTGCACCACAGCCGAGGGTTTGCTCAAGACTGTTTATCAAAAGATCTGAAGGCTGTTGACTTTGAATCAGGAAAGCACCACACCATCCCACATCCCGTCCACAGCTAGGAACCATCCACTACCCGACTGCCACCATTCCCACAAGATGGTAGCACTCAAGTCAGGACAAGTGATTCGGAATCTGCTCTCTGTCCAGCAAGTCCCCTGCCTTATCAGGTGGGACTTCATTATACCCATTTTGCAGATAAGGAAGTTGGGGATCAGACAGGTCAGTAAGTTGCCCAAGGGCATGGAGAGGTGTACCTGGCCCAGCTTGATCTTTTTCCAAAGTTCTTACTTTGATGAATGTCTTAGTCTGGGCTGCTATAATAAGGTACCATAGGTTGGGTGGCTTAACCAGCAAGTATTTATTTCTCCCAGTTCTGAAAAGCTGGGAAGTCCAAGGACAAGGTGCAAGCAGATTCAGTTCTTGGTGAGGGCTCTCTTCTTGACTTGTGGACCAGCACCTTCTCACTGTGTGCTCCAAGGGCCTTGAGCGAGGTCTCTTTCTCTTCTTAGAAGAGCAGGAATTGGGCACCTGGGTGTCTCAGTTGGTTAAGCAACTGCCTTCGGCTCAGGTCATGATCCTGGAGTCCTGGGATCAGATCCTGCATCGGGCTCCCAGCTCCGTGGGGGTCTACTTCTCCCTCTGACCTTCTCCCCTCTCATGCTCTCTCTCTTTCTCAATCTCAAATAAATAAAATCTTAAAAAAAAAAAAAAAAGAGCAGGAATCCTATTGTGGGGGCCGACCCTACTCCTGACCCAATATAAACATAATTACCTCCCAAAGGTCCCATTTCCAAACACCATTTGGCACTGGATCAACGTATGCATTTGGTGGAGAGGGAGGACGGCAAACATTCAGCCCAGAACAACGATGAGGGAGCACTTCCAGTTTCTCCTGCCCCCTCCCACTGGGATGGGTTTGAAAGGATACCAGGCTAATTAGGATCTCCAGGGGCCTGGTGCTTCCTGACACATCCTTGTCACAGAGGACTCATCGGCTGGTTGGTCTTTGCTTCTTAGTAGAATGACCCATCGAGGACTTTACGTGTTACTAAACAGCCCAATGGATTTAAAATATTCTTTATAGCTACTATTTAAGTAAACCATCTGCTACTTTTTTAGGAGGAAAAAAAGCTATTCTGGAATAAGAGTTACACTTTAATACTCTGCAAGACAAAATAAAAACAAGCCCAGAGTAGAAAAAGATTTCTGAGATGGGACCAGTGCCCGGGGAAGAGAGAAAGTGGCCAAGATGCCCTTCCTGGGTCTGTGCACCTGTTCCCCTTCCCAGAGCCACGAAGTCTCCATCCTGCTGGAGCGGTCAGAGCTGCCTTGCATTCTCTGAATGCTTTAATCTGCTGTTCCAGGTCTTCCCGGGTCTTCTGGGGGACCAAGTTCACATTTCTGGGATGGGGAAGCCTCTCCCACTTTCGGTATTTCTTTAAAGCTCTGGTGACTGATTCCTCCCTTAGAATGTCTCCATTTCAAAGAAAACATTATTCTTCTGATTCTCTATCAAGGGATTTTTCTTTAAGTTTTCCGCAAGTGAACACATACTCTATTAGCTGCCTAGAATGTTTGAGTATCTAATTTATTACTGAGTAAAAGCTTAATCCGTTTTTATCCTAAATGACAGATGAGATGCTTTAGATACAGATCAAAAGTAATTGTTTTTAAAAGAAATGTTAGTCTTAAATAAATATCTTATCCAACTCACCCTAAGGTGACATGGTTGTGTTTTCTATCAGATTTTCTATAAATACTCCTTCTCCCCAAGCCCTCCCCTGCCAGGGACTTAAAGGATTTTGCATTCGTGAGATTTTCGCCTATTTTTAATTGGATAGGGCTTGAAGGAGTGGGGGAAATTCATAGTTCCGATGTGAACACCCTGGAAGATATCTCAGAGAGGAGACAGATTCAATGTGATCAAGATTTAGATTACCTCCAGGAAAGAATTGCTTTAAGCCGCGAGTTTGAACGTCCTGCCTCAGCTCCTGGGCTAGGGTATGAGGTTTCCTGTAAGCCTGAATGAGAAAGCACTAGATCCTCACACAACCTTGTTTTCTGATTAAAATCCTTAATCCAATTTTACTGCATTTCTTGACATCGCTAGTTACTAGCAGCACGGAGCATGTCCGTCCCACCAGTCCTCCGCATCCCATGATCTTAGCTCCTGCATGCTTGAGAGGACCATCTTGTCTCCATCATTCTGAAACTTCCCAGTTTCAGGAAGTCCCATTTCTTCAAGTTTCATGAATACAAGCTTCTTTTTCCCTTATTCTTTTTAAAACAATTTATTTACTGAAGACAGAGAAAGAGAGAGAGAGAGCACAAGTGGGGAGGGGCAGGGAGAGGGAAAGAGAATCTCAAGCTGACACGGAGCTCCCTGTGGGTCTCGATCTCACAACCCTGAGATCATGACCTGAGATGGAACCAAGAGTCGAATACTTTTTTTGTCTTCTGATGAAACTCCTTCCTTAACTTCCAGACAGCAGTGGCTGTAGAGAGCAGACCTACTACTGATTCCCCATGCAGAACTATTCGGTTGATGGTGGCCCACTCAGGCAGGATGACAACACTGACCTCAGAGGACAAGAGAGCCGTGGCAGATGAGAGAGCAGACACGAGCTGGGACAACTGTCCCTTACCAATAATTCACACTGGTGATCACTCACTGGGACAGTGTGGACAGCTCTGGTTTAATTCACTTACTAGCTGTAAGTGACTCACTGATGAAGAGGCTTTTTGTTTTGTTTTAAGATTTTATTTGTTTCTTTATTTGAGAGAGAAAGCAAGAGAGAGCACTCTAAGCAGGGGTGGAGGGAAGGAGAAGCAGACTGCTCGCTGAGCTTGGAGTCTCATGTGGGGCTTGATCCCAGGACCTTGGGGTCATGCCCAGAGCCGAAGGCAGACGCTTAACCCACTGAGCCCCCAGAGTTCCCAGTGAAGACGTTTTATGGGATGCCAGGATTTCAGTGTTTCCTCTACAAGTCGGCTGCTTTTCCAGGCAGTTATTGGGGGAAGACTAAATATTCAGCAACCTCTGAATTTCCCCATCCCACTAGGTCTCTGATGTTTGAACACAAGACGATGCTATAGCATGGAAGAATCCAGAGCTCCAGCTGAGGCCCCTCAGGCAGCCCAGAACTAGATTTAGGTCTTGTCCAATGAGCAGGTCCAGGAGCCTGTGAGTGAGTCTCTTTCCAGTCCCTTTAGCAGGAGGGGAGGGAGTCCCCAGGGAAGACGTGTGTCATGAGAAGGGCCATGGTGACCCATGTCTCCTGGAGATTAGATTTACTCCATCAGGCACCAGGAGCTAAGCTTAGCTGAAAAAATAGAGACCCTGCAGGCATCATGCTCTCTCTAGGCCTCTTACTTTCCTGAGCCAAGGCCCCTCCTGGTCCTGGTGTTTTCAGTTGGTACTGGTTGATCAAATCAAAGGAGGCACATTTTCCCAAAGACATTTCTCAGAGCCGCCCGGTCGGGCAGTCATAATACCATCCTCTCCCTTAGGGTGCAGAGACAGAGTCAGTGCCTGGGAAAGCTGGTCAGACCCGGCAGAGGCCAGTGCGATCTGTACCTTAGGCCGGGCTCCGGAAGCCCTGACGACAAGGTTCTCAAATAGCATCACCAATAAAGCTGTCCCTCTGGAGCACTCAAGCACTCCAGGAATCACTGCCCATCTAAGTCACATTCATTAACGTGGCCTGTTTCTCCCCCACGGAAATGCTTTATCTGCTGGCATAGGAAACTATCTGCTCCACTTTTAACACCCAAAAGGAAAAGCGAGGAAGGAAATGTATCTTTAAAACATAGAGGTTTTACAGTTTTTCTTCTGGCCAGGACATGTATAGTGACAAGACCCTGAAAAGCCTAGACCAAGCTGCAAAGAAGGGACACTGCTTCGTTCTGCGGGCAGTTATGGGGCACCTCTGATGGCAGTGGGCTCTAGAGGACAGGGGGAGAGGGACAGAAGTGAGGGCACATGGCTCTGTGAGGAACAGTGTAGCAAGGAGGAGACTGACAGTAGCTGGAAAGAGGAGTCAGAAGGAGAGAGAACTTCTTTTAAAGATGGGAGAAACACAGGCACAGTTGTTGGCAAATGTGGATCAGTCTCTAGAGAGCAAAACACGGATACTGCAGGGGCGGGGCAGATGGGCTGGCCTGACGTCCAGGGACGGGCAAGGGGCTCTGGGGCACAGGGCGGGTGCGTGGAGAGCCCATCCCTCCAGCAGGACGGCAGCAGAAGAGACAGGGACAGACACAGGCCCGTGAATGAGGATCTACAGGGACGTGTGGAGGGCAATGCGGCGTCACACTGCCCGGGTAACCGCTAGCTGGAGAGTCACTGCTTTGAGAAGAGAATTAATGTGTGACAGGAATGGAGCCTCATCACTCAGAATGGCTCTGACTGCCTCGTGGGAAATCAAACTGTGCTGGGCTTAGCAGGAGCGTCTTCTTCCAACTGGGCAGGGACGTGAGGACGCTGACCCTCGCTCGAACTCAGGAGACTGGGCTGTGCTGAGCACCCTGGCTCCTCCTGGCATCTGACCCATGTAGGAGGCACAGTGTGATCTGCTGACTTCAAGTCTCTGGAGACGTCACCTCCGTTTCCTGACCCCTGCTGCCGGCCACCTTGCCCAGGGCCTCTGCACCCCAGGCCTGGACAGCTGCTCGGGCCTCACCGCGGGTCTCCACCCCCCACTGCCCCAGCAACACCACCTTCCTCTGCTGGGCAAGAGGAAAAGGAAGTCACCGTTGCCTCTTCTCAGGAAATCTCCATGGCTCCTGGTGCCTGATGGAGTAAATCTAATCTCCAGGAGACATACAAGGCCAAGGGCAAACTGCCTCTCAAGTCCTCTACACCAATGTGTCTCAAGACCCCTCACCCCCCACAGCAGCCTGTAGACACATTCCTTGGCGTCCCCAGAAAAGACAGATGGCCTCAGGAGCCCTCACCCTTACTCACCCTTACTAGCTGCTAGCACAACTCCCACTCCTTACAATTCCTGCTTCTCCCAGCCATCAAAAGGCAAAATTTATCTCATTCCTCAGGAGCCCATCTAAATGTCACCTCCTCCATGAAGCACTCCCATACTTGTTAGGCAGACCCAGCACGCACCAGCACAACACATCAGAGGAAGGTCTTATTTATCTGCTTGTGTGCAAGGAGGCCTCGGCATTCCATGCTTGGTCGTGGAAACACCCATTAAGGACCCTGCAGAGTGGGAAGCACTGTGGTTACACGCTCTAAGCACTCATTGTGCTCATGCTTTGATTAAAAAAAAGTGGTTCTTTTTAATAGGAGCAAATCAATATCAACACAATCTCTTTGAACATGTTAGCAGGTCAGGTCTTCCTGACTGAACAGATCCCGACAACCATCCGGTGTTCAAACATCTGCGAGTGCTGAGAATAACCCCGGAAGAGGGGGTCTCTGTGCCCTGCCCTTGCAGGCCCCGGAATCACCACCTCGCTTTAAAAGGGAAATTCAGGGGCGCCTGGGTGGCTCAGTTGGTTGGGCGACTGCCTTCGGCTCAGGTCATGATCCTGGAGACCCGGGATCGAGTCCCACATCGGGCTCCCTGCTCGGCCTGGGAGTCCCACTCCCCCTGCTTGTGTTCCCTCTCTGGCTGTGTTCCCTCTCTGGCTGTGTTTCTCTCTGTCGAATGAATAAATAAAATCTTAAAAAAAAAAAAAATAAAAGGGAAATTCATCGGATAACAAAACTTCACCCCAAATACTCAAGGAAGAAATCGAACCACTTCACCAAATGCAGACATTGACTCCCCAAATCCCTATTTTTAGTTCACAGGAAGACGCACGATGCCTCATTTTTGACTTGGGCGCAAGGCAAAGTGCGAACTTTGTCGAGGTTATTTTAAGGGAAAAGGAAACTGAGCTGCAGCTGCAAACCGTCTGGGAGCCTCACGCAGCCCGCGGGCCAGCCATCCGCGTTCCCTCTCTAGGCCGCCACGCTGCTTCCTGGTTTCCAAGGTGGCTTAAGGCAGCTTAACACCGACTCCCTCGCTCCAGCTCCACTCTCCTGATAGCGGGGCTTCTGTTTTTGACTCATCCTCCATACAGAAGCCTGGTAATTTTCAGTGAAGCACTTGGATTAAGGGCTTTATTGAAAATTACTAGGCGTCAAGCAAACACAATAAGGCAGACAATGCAGAGCATGTTCGGGAAAGAACGTCCGTCTGCCAGGAGGAAACCCAACAGAAGGCTTTCAGGGGGACGCTCAAACGGGTGGTAAAAACAGAATGGAAAAGGAGCTAGGAGTGGTTATTAGCCCAGGAAGGAAGAACCATAAAAGAATGAAAGGGGAAACAGATGGAAATGACGTTTTATGAAGAGAGAGAAAAAAAAAATAAAAAGCCCAAGAGCTTGGCTGAAAGACATTCAAAACTTTTTAAAACGACAGAAAGGCAAAAATAGAAGAATGACTTCGTGTGGAAGAAACACAGATAACAGGACATAATTCAAAAGCTGGAGTGCCGGGTCTAAAGCAGCAGAAAATCCATTCAGCATCGCAGCATTCAGAGCACAGAAGCAGGGAAACTTAATACATTCGGACCAAGGTCCCTTGTCCTCTGCTGTCCCCGCAGCCCCTGGGATGCCCTCCATGGGCCGGCTCTCCTTTACTGCCTGCCAAGGTCTTCCAGGGGCACACTTGCCTTGGATTCTCTAAGTCCCTACGGCCCCTAGGAAGACGAATAAATTTAAAACAATGCAAATGAGCTCAGGAATGTATCAAGTTTCCATACATTAAAGGGCATAATGACAACCGCCTTAATCACACAGGGATACAGCCACTTGGAGACAGCCTGTGTCGATGAAGCTTTAACTGAGTCATACTTTTGCCAGACTGAGGCCTTGTTGAGCTTCCATTTTAGAATTTTGTGATCCCCAGCCTTCAATGCAACTGTGCCGTGAGGTCCCCTTATCCGGATATGTGTTTTTATATCAGAACTGTAATGTTTCCTCCTTAAGGTGAAATAAATGTGAGATCACACCAAATTCTTGTGATTTAAAATGATTCTGTGCCACGGGATTGTGCACAGATCCCGGCCCTGGGGATGGAACCCGAGTCAGCTGTTAAATCAGGGAGCGTGCCCATACTGGATGCCCTCCCGGCGCGGCTGTCCTGCTCACCCACTGATGAGCTCCCGCAGCCTTCCTGGGGACTGTCATTGCCACAAGATGCACAGAATCCAGGAAGGAGAAGCCGGCTTAGGTTTTGTAGGAGTGTCTTGTGCGATCTGTCGGCTGTGCAGTGAACGTGGTACACTCACAACAGAGTGAGCGTCAGGCTCGGGAAGGGAGCCTGGCGAACCCCTCCCTCACCCCTGCAACCTCACACACGGCAGAAGAAAGGTTGGGGATCTGCCCCTTTAGACCTCTTAGGGACTGAGAGTCTGGGCCGGGAAGCGAGACCACACAGAGGAGACAAATACACCCAACAGAAGGTACTTTGCGGCATGTCTGAGTGATGCCCTTTCCGTGCGCTCAGCTCAAGTGCTGGCCAGGAGGTGCTCCATTCAGTAAAACCAGAATGGCAGTGCTGCCCGCGGGGGCAGCTGTGCCCGTGTCGGCGTGGGGCGGGGCGTACCGGAACTCCCTGTGCTTTCCATTCAGTTCTGCTGTGAACCTGAAACCGCTCTCAAAAGTAAAGTTTACTAAAAACGTGTTTCGACCGAGTGTCCAGTTTCTCCGTAGCACCAGTCTCCCTGAGAGGGACACAGACGCTCAAGGAGCTTCAGCCAAAGCAGGGCCTGGTGACTGGGACCAGTTCCTTTGTCACTGCTAGGAGCTGCTTAGAAATATGGAGCCTCGGACCCCACCCAAGACCCGTGGAATCACAGTCTGCATTTTACCAAGATCCCTGGGGGGGCTTAGGGAGCCAGAAAAGGGTGAGATATTCAAGTAGGGAGAGACAGGAGACACACAAATAGTCTAAGGCCAGGGCAAAGAGTGCTTAGGGTGACATCTTCGTGGACGGTGGGGGCAGGGAGACTCTGAGATGGAGACAGCGGCATGCGGCAGCAGGTGACAAGGGGCCTTTCCACACCCAGGTGGTTGGGAATCAAAGAGCGTGTTCTCAAAAAAGGCCAGATGTTGTGGGTAGAGAGAGGACTGATGGGGAGAGCAGAACCCTACGACCCCAGGAGGCGGAGGTGAGGGGCCTGGATCTACCCACGGAGGAGGTGGGGGGAACCCTGGAGGTCTGTGCATCTTTGAAGTGATTCAAGTCACGATCAATACTGTGGCCACTTTGTGAGAACGGGGAGTGGTGATCCCCCGGGAGCAGGGCGGCAGGGACACGTGTGGCGGACCCTGGGACCAGAAGCTGCGAAGACGGAGCTCAGGAGGTGAGCTGGCTCCAGAAGAAGGCCTTTGTGTCCAAAGCCTGGAATTCCTCAGCCGAGCCTCAGGTAGGATTGTGGCCAAGCCCGCGCAGATATCAGACCTCATCTGTCAGGAACTCTCATTCCCGAAGGCCCTTAGACACACAAATGACGATGAGAGAAAGTGACTCATCCTTAAGAGCTTGGGAAACCGATAATGAGATTATGACTGACTTTGGTCAAAGCACAAAAGAAAACAACGGATCCCTGAGGGGCATAATGCTACATTTTCATAATAAAATAAAATAAAATGAGCACCAGAAAGCTGCATCTTGCTCCAACAAAGCTATGTTGTTTTTTCTTGGTTTTACTATTTATCTTCATTCACAGCTCCCACTGTTTCTGCCTCCTTCCTTTGGTAACACTTGCCCTGGGTGTTTTCCCTTCCAAGAATCCTCTGCCATAAAGGGGCCCGGGACTCACGCACACCCCCTCCAATTCCCTATCATCAATAACTACCACACTTCTAACGGTTTTTTTT
>PITA01029605.1:0-17664 GCA_004023965.1 Spilogale gracilis | reverse complement strand
AATGTCTATACTGCCCAGAGCAATCTATACTTTCAATGCCATTCTGATCAAAATTCCACCAACATTCTTCAAAACGTTGGAACAAACAATCCTAAAATTTATATGGAACCAAAAAAGACCCCGAATCGCTAAGGAATTGCTGAAGAAGAAAAGCAAAGCTGGGGGCATCTCATTACCTGACTTCAGGCTTTATTACAAATCTGTGATTACCAAGACAGCATGGTACTGGCACAAAAACAGACACATAGACCAATGGAACAGAGTGGAGAGCCCACATATGGACCCACAAATCTATGGTCAAATCATCTTTGACAAAGCAGGGAAAAATATCCAGTTGGAAAAAAGACAGTCTCTTCAATAAACAGAGCTGGGAAAATTGGACAGCTACATATAGAAGAATGAAACTAGACCATTCTCTTACACCACACACAAAGGCAAACTCGAAATGGATGAAAGAGCTCAACGTGAGGCAGGAATCCATCAAAATCCTGGAAGAGAACATAGGCAGTGACCTCTTTGACATCGGCCACAGCAACTTCTTTCAAGACACGTCTCCAAAGGCAAAGGAGACAAAAGTGAAAATGAACTTCTGGGACTTCATCAAATAAAAAGCTTCTGTAGAGCAAAGGAAACAGTCAACCAAACAAAGAGGCAACCCACAGAATGGGAGAAGATATTTGCCAATGACACTACAGACAAAGGGCTGGTATCCAAGATCTATAAAGAACTACTCCAACTCAACACCCAAAAAGAAGATGAACACATCAAAAAATGGGCAAGAGACATGAAGAGGCACTTCTCCGTAGAAGATATACAAACGGCTAACAGACACATGCAAAAATGTTCAGCGTCACTAGCTATCAGGGAAATTCAAATCAAAACCACACTGAGATACCACCTTACACCAGTCAGAATGGCCAAAATTAAGAAGACAGGAAACAAGAAGTGTTGGTGAGGCTGCGGAGAAAGGGGAACCCTCTTACACTGTTGGTGGGAATGTAAACTGGTGCAACCGCTTTGGAAAACAGTGTGGAGATTCCTTAAAAAATTGAAAATAGAGCTACCCTATGACCCTGCAATTGCACTACTGGGCATTTACCCCAAAGATACGGATGTAGTGAAAAGAAGGGCCATATGTACCCCAATGTTCATTGCAGCAATTTCCACAATCGCCAAACTGTGGAAAGAGCCAAGGTGCCCATCAACAGATGAATGGATAAAGAAGATGTGGTACATATATACAATGGAATACTATGCCTCCATCAGAAAGGATGAACATCCAACTTTTGTAGCAACATGGACTGGACTGGAAGAGATTATGCTGAGTGAAATAAGCCAAGAAGAGAAAGTCAAGTATCACATGATTTCACTTACTTGCGGTGCATGAGGGGTAACCTGGAGGACAGTGGGTGAAGGAAAGTAAAGGGGAACTACGGTAATCCAGGGAAAGAAACGAAACAACAGAGTTTCGGCACAGAAACAAACTGAGGGACTTGGAGGGAGGAGGATGGAGGGATGGAAGAGCCTGGTGGTGGGTACTGGGGACACCTAAAGCGTGGAGCACTGGGTGTGGGGAATGGGGAATGAATATTGGAACACTGGGAAAAAAATTAAGTAACAATAAAAAAAAAACACATTAGAAACATATAAAGCAAATATCAAGAGAAGCAATTTTTTCTCTTAAGTAATAGATTATGTGTGACATATATTTTCCTCTTTTGTTATGTGTAATTACATTATTATTTATATTACATTTCATTATTTACAAAGTCTAGGTATACTTTCAGAATATAAATATTTGTCTTAAAAATGAAAAATACTGGATTAAAACAAGTGATTTGATGTTACGTAAGTTTAATAAGATGGCTATGAGAATTCAGTGAATCAGGATGCTTCTAAAAACATTATTTTGCTATTTTTCTCCTAACTTCATCAGGTACATGTATTTCTGCCATCAATATATTTGTTCTAAAAAATGCCTTCCTTCTGAGAGCAGTGATTATTCCCAAAACGTCAAAGAAAATTAAGGGGAGATTCTACAACTCCATGTTATGAAGAAAATAAGAGAAACTGAACAGTTTCCAGACACCCACACCCAAAAACAACCAAAGAAAAACAGAAGAAAAAGAAGTGGACGCCTGGGTGGCTCAGTTGGTTAAGCAACTGCCTTCGGCTCAGGTCATGATCCCGGAGACCCAGGATCAAGTCCCACATCAGGCTCCCTGCTCGGTGGGAAGCCTGCTTCTTCCTCTCTCACTCCCCCTGCTGTGTTCCCTCTCTGGCTGTGTTTCTCTCTGTTAAATAAATAAAATCTTTAAAAAAAAAAGTATCATTTATGATTCTGTGACCAAGAAAATAACCATTGTTTACAGTTTGTGGCTGGGTATGTGTGTGTGTGTGTGTGTGTGTATTTTAACTAATTAAGATTACTCTGTACGTGAAATTTTATTTCCTCTTCACGTAATATGTCATAAGATATCCCCCATCATTAAAATCACTTTGAAGATATAGAAAATTACTTTCGTCCTCAGTCTTTTATTTCTGCAAAGAGGACGGTCTCTCGTACTCATGATACCACAGCACCACATAGATCTGCTCATGTCTGGAAATGTTGTAATCATGAGAAAGTCTATCAAATAAAAAAACCCTGGCTTTAAACTTTTCTCAATACAAATTGCAGGAAAACAGGTCCTGTGGGACTCTGGGTCACTGGGCCATGTGTGGAACGCTAGGTGGGTAAGATTCACGATGATGTGCCAAGTTTGAGTCAAGAACCAGGAAAGACTGGGATTAGACACACTGCCCTTAACACAAACCCTTTTGCTGCCCCTGCACACGATGCAAGCCTGTGATGTTAAAAGGCTGTGAGTAGCCCAGGAGGGACTGAACTTGTCCAAGCAGGAAGCCCTGGCCACACGCAGACGTGTCCCTGACAGCTGCTACCCCGCTGGACCTGGGGCCAAGATACGTTCCATTATGTGGGACCTGGATTCCTAGAAGATTTTGCATCTTTGTCCTCTTAAGTAAAAACTGTGTGAATGGGCAGGGTAAGGGGGCAGGAAGTGGGTAGTAGGTCTCTTTCCACCAACCTATAATATATCAGATAGACTTAGAAATCTACATATGAAAAACTCATTTTTAAAAAATTGAGTGGGCATCTGAAACTAACATACATCTTTTTAAAAAGTTGAGTGGGTATATTATTAAGAATGTAAATTCATTTTTACATATATTCCATATACACACCAACTCCAAACAGAAAAGCAAAGAAAGCAATGCCTGTCTTCAAGATCTAATCGAAAATAAATCTAAGTGATAGTAATTATCTTTTAAAGGTTTTATTTATTTTTATTTATTTGATTTATTATTTATTTGTTTTATTTATTTATTTGTTTGTTTTAAAGGTTTTATTTATTTATTTGAGAAACACAACTAGAGAGGGAACACAGGCAGGGGGGTGAGAGAGGGAGAAGCAGGTTTCCCATCGAGTGGCGAGCCCGATGCAGGGCTCCATCTGGGGAGTCCAGGATCAAGACCTGAGTGGAAGGCAGACACTTAATGACTGAGCCACCCAGGCACCCATAAGTGGTAGCAATTATTTTAAACTATAATAAAAGTCTTGGAATTTTCCAGGCCAAAAAAGAAAAAGAAAAAAAAAGAAAGAAAGAAAGAAAAGAAATCTAAGCCCAAAGTCATGGTGATTTCCTAGGGCCTCCCCAGTTGAGCCCAGTGCTACCCTACCTGTCAGCTTTGCTCCTGGGGCAGGGGGGTGGGGCATGTAGCTGTCCCACACTTCACAGTTTCCAGTGCATGGATCCTTCACTTCCTGAAATGCCAATTCCCCATAACACCTTTCCCAATGTCTCAGCCAAAGATGCTTCCCTTTACTCGAAATCCCAAAGGCAAAACTGACCACATAGCTCAAATTATCTGGGACAGTCTACTTCAAAAGCTCTACCCTATGGACACATGATGTTTTTCAGTTTGAGGGTTAAAAGTTTTATCTCCAAACCCATGGCAGGCTTATGATAAATCAATTTCTTCCCTAACTTAGAATTATAATGTATCTTTAACTCCTAAACCAGGCTTTAACCTCCTTAAGTGTAAACTTTGTTCTCAGTGCCTGGCACCCTGCCTTGAAAATTGGAGGTGCATACATATACATTACATGGATTCCTCTTTGCATCACTCACAGCAATGCCTGCTATCATACATCTGAGGTATCTGTAAATATTTACTGACTGAATGGGTTAATTAATTAAAGAATATTTTAGTAGGAAAAAAACCTGCCCATACTGAATTCACTAAAAGAGATAGCTAATGATTAGATAATCAATTAAGGCTCTCAGAAAAAGGAATTGAGGCTGCAGACAAAATTAAAGTTGCTCATCAGCTGACCTGGAGATGGGGAGGTTATCCTGGATAATCCAGGCAGGATGAATGTCATCACAAGGGTCCCCATAAGTGAAAGAGAAAGGAAGGAAAATGAGTGTCCCAGGCACACTGCATGAGGTGGACTGAACCTGCTATTGCTGGCTTCGAAGACAGAATGGGGCCTCAAGCCAAAAAAAAAAAAAGAAAAAAAAAAAAAGGAGGGTGGCCTCTAGATGCTGAAAAAGGTGGAAAGCAAAACAAAACAAAGAACACAGATTCTCCTCCGGGACCTCCAGAAGAACCACAGCCTGGCTGATACCTTGATTTTGGCCCATTCAGAACCATTTCAGCCTCTGACCTTCACAGCAATACGTGTTGTTTTAAGCCAGTAATTTGCTACAGCAGTAATAGGAAACTGATAAATTTAGCAATAGCCAGGGAGAGTCATTTAAGTGACTATGCCAGGCACCATGCCAGATGCTTTCTATGCTTTCACTATCTCCTTTAATCCTCACTACCTCACTGCACACTGTATTTCATTACCTTTATTTCTTAGTAGTGAGTTGGAGAGGTGGCCATGGTGCCTGTGGTCACGTAGCCCAAAACAGTAAAGGCCGAGTCCAAGCCAGTCTCTGCAGCTCTGAGGCAAGTACCTTCCTCATCAACGCTTCCACTGACACCCTGTATGACAGCATCCTGCATGGCTGCTGGGAACCAGATGGGATCATGGAGCTCTTTGGGAATCTGAAGCAGACATTCTTCCTCCCAAATGCACGTTGAGTGCATCCACTCAAACGGAGAGGTTCATGGCCACTTTGTCCCAAGACTGATCAAGGAATCCATTTAAGAACACTATCTAGAAATTAGTTATAAGCTATATTATATGGTTCTCTTATTAGGTATGTTTATGTTTCATCTCCCCAACTTCATTATAAGTTCCTAAATTCAAGGTCTGTACCAGGTTTCTATCCATTTCCTCTAGAGCACCTTCCAGAATACTGGAGACTCACCAAACTTGTTATAGAAGAAGCATTTTTGCCACTCTTGCCATCCAAGCTCTGACCTTAACATGTTTGCTATCTAGAAACTAGAAATTCGTATTTACCACTTAAGAGAGCTGTGCACTTGAGCTGAAAAGGTGGGCTTCACATCTCTAAGTTAACCTAGCTTCCAGCTTTAAAGCCACTTTAGAGCTTTGCAAACATTAAGTACGTTGCTTTGAAGGCAGCCCTGGTTTTGAATCCTAGTCTTGCCACTTAATGACTACAAAATCATGCACTGACTACCTACAGCATGTCATTCTATTCACCTGTAACATGGGTGTAAGAACAATTACCTTGCAGGTTGGTTATAAAGAGAAAGACAGCATTGAAAAAGTGCTGGGAACGTACCAGATGCTCAGAGAGTACTTATTATCAGTTTTACAATTACGTTATACAAATCCAGCAAATAGACATCCGCTATTGGCTAACATAGGCTTGAATAAGACTGTAACATACACATAAAACACAGATTTGTTGAAAAGACAATGTGAGTTGAGCCCATCTATAAAAGACATATAAAATGTAGACTTGGGGCTAACATGGAGCAAGCCTTCTAGACCTAAAGAATCGTGTTCATCAAGTCATGTGGCAGCTTGCACAAGAAAAGCAGGAGACTGATTGGACCAGAGTGGGGAGTTACTTTGGGAGATGTGAGACACCCAAATTGTCTAAATAAATTGGCCTGAAATTTATTGCCAGCCTGAGAAGTTTAAATGTATTCCAAAGAACCAACATTCCTTAATGTGTTTCCTATGAAACATCAATCTTGCCTGTTGCTCTGCCAAAATAAGTAGAAATAAGAAAAAAATGTCTGCAGCTCAAATTAGTTCAGGAGGTACTCCATACTCCATCACCCTCCTGAAAGTTTACCCTGCACATTGGCATATAAAGGGCTCTGCAAATTCTGCAGCAAAGAAACATATTTGGGTTTATTTGACCCAACATTTCCCTCATGTATTTAATCACAGCACTGTGTTTTGAAAATATTATTCATCACTCCTCCTCAGCCCTAGCGTTTTATAAAACAAACTTTGAGAAACTCCACGAGACAATGAAGGCAGCCGGTATAAGTTCTTTCGAGGGCCAGTGGCATGCAGGAAGGGTGGAAGGAGCAAAGACCAGGGTTGGTTGCAGGCAAGAGGATAAAGCTCTGGCTGCCATGGAAATGGGAAGGAACTTATTTATTAGGAAAACAATACAAAGAGACAAGCAGACTTGATGACTGATTAGCAACATGGGAGAGAAATGCCAAGAGCATGAGAAATAATATTAAGGTCCCAAACCTGTGCAGCTGGGGTAAGGGGGGTGCCAGAATTCAGTCAACAGATAGAGGCTGGAAACAGCCAGTCATTTCTCCATCCAACTCCCAACCCTGACAATTAGGAGAATCAAAGGTAGCAACTGTTACTAAAGTTCAAATGCAGTACTTTGAAAGAAGAACATTGTCTCTAAAAAAATTAGAAGCTGAGATCAACCATATCAGCATCTTGTCAAGAAGTCATATTAAGGTTCTCAGAAATCAGAAATCACAATGAGACAGGAACAACAGAAGGGGTATGGTGGGGGTAGAGCCATGAGCTTACAGGAAGAAAAGGTGAAAAACAAAAGAAGAGATACATGTTCTAAGGACAGACATGGAAGGGCAGAGCAGAGGAGTGGAATGGTGGCTGGGGGGCAGAAGTTGAATACTAGCCAAGGAAGGGCTGTGACAAGAAGAAAGAATGACAGCATTCTAAATTAAAACTTCACATCAAAGGGAACTATGTAGCGTAGCTAACGAGTCATTTCTCCAAACTCCCAGGGAAGGCTAGACCTCAAGTATTGTAACCCAAGAGATGGGAGGTTACGTGACCTCATAAATGTAGGTAAGTTTTTAAAAGGTGAGCAAATGCAATGGCTCTCTAGTCATGCAGACAGAAAAGAAACTGGCAAACTTCATATATGTTTGGAGGCAAGCCTCTGAAACAAATAAAAATGTAGTCAATGGAGAATAATAGTTCTTAAAAGTGTTGGCTTTGGAGTCTCATGGAGCAGGGATTCAGCTGCCTTCACCCTATTTAATTTCTCAGACCCTCAGATCTCTCATTTGTAAAATGGTGCTTCTACTTCATGGATCTTTGTGAGGATTAAATGTCAGGATACACGGAGAATGTTTATCACAACATGGACTGACATGCACTTACGTTCAATAAATCTTTGCTGGCAATAGGAGCAATTTTAGTGACAACAGAAGTACCAATCTTTGTTCTTATTTTGCTCATAGTAGACATGACCTCCAGAGAGGAATAAACCTGCCTCAGTTTTTCATACAGTAATGTGTAATTTATTATACAGTATTTTATAGAAAGTGTAGTATCAGTTTCAGAGTCCGCATTGTCTGGTCACTTCACTGTATTTTAGATGTATCATTGTTAAGGGGTTTTGGTCACCAGTTTCTTCTGTCAAAACTAGGTCTACATCTCTTTCTTGAAATTCAAGATGGCAGCCTTGACTAAATGCACCAGATGGCTAGTAATGAATTTATATCTCTTCCTATTCAAAACATTCTTTCAAAATTAGGCAAGAAAGTAACCTTTAATTGAATGATTTAATTTTATATTAAGAATGCTTTCCCAATAAAAGATCCAGAGGGGATGCCAATTGATGTGTTAGAACAAATACTGGAGAAAGTTAAAAAAGAGAGAGAGCAGGTTCTCATCCAGCTCTTCTGGTTAATAGTAGCCTCAGTTTCCTCACCTGAGAAGTGAAAGGGCTGACCTCAAAATTAAGGTTCATTCATTTATACAATCCTATGATGCTGAAATGGTGATGAGTTTGAATGACAGAGCAACTCTGCCCTTCTTTCTTACTCCTGGTGGAAATTCTACAGTTATTTCAAGTTTAAAACTACATGTGTTTTAATATTGTAAGTAAGAAAATTTGGAGAGGCCTTCACCTTAGCACTGAAAATACCTAAAGTAGCAAGAAGGGGGGGAAATCTAGAAAAATGAACATACATGGAAAACCAAGCCAGTTGGATCTGTCAGTGAGCACAGAGCATACCAACTACCGCTGCCCCCCCCAAGCGGAGGTGGAGGTGTCACCCGATAGATGAAAGCGTGGGCATTCAAACTGGTGTTTCTTCCAGGGTGGGGTGGAGGGAAATGGTCTGAAATTGGAAACTCCTCCCAACATTCTTCTCTAGTCTCTAATCTCTACCGTTATAAAGCCCTCTGGACCTTCTCGTCCCTTCCTAACTGCGACAGGTTATTAAACTGTATCAAACGACGAAGAAGTCAATGGTAGACCTTCTGGCCAGGTCCCAGGGCCAGATTTCATTGCAGGAACTCAGGCTCCACACTTACCTTGGGTGTTCTTCTTAACCACTAGGCCTCAGTTCCTCAGCTGTAAGATGGAGCTCATAACACTACTTGACTCAAAGATGGCCATGAGGATCAAATAAATAAGATCAAATGAGCTAGCCAATGACCATGCTTAGACACACCAGACGCTAAATAAATAATTAGCTGTTGCTGCTGTTACTGCTGTTGCATTTCTTGCCATTATTATTATTTGATGATGATGATGAGGAGGAGGACTGTTATCTAAATAGTCAGAACTTAAGGAGTACTAACACCTTGTAGGAACCAGGATAGGTGGTAGATAAAGGATGACCCTTAATAACCTCAGGCTCCTCTTTCAGCTTTATGCCAACCCAGAGAGAAAATTTAAAGTAACAGTACCCCTTAGAACAGAAGAGCATATAAAACAGAAAACGAACTGGTGTCCTCACTCTCCTTCCAATGCTGCTCCTACTGGGGTGGGATTTCTTAGCCACCACGTGTGACACTGTTAGGTTTTATTTGCACCTCTGTCTGCTGGTTGGGCCTTAGAAGCCGTGACAAACCCACCTCCAGATGCTCCAGCAGAAACTTCAGTGGCCATGTAGCTTAACACCTCCTTGGCAGGGCTAAAGTCAACACCACAAAGTCTTATTCTACAAGCATCTTGAGCTCTGGTTTCAAATTTCCTTGCTTTCCTGAGTTAAGGACAGACCCTTGGTGTTAAGGGACCCGGAGTTGCTTACAGTCTCAGGGGCCAGAAACCTTGCTCCAACACAGAATTACTAAGTTACAGAACCCCTGTCAGTGGAGATTTCCCATAAAATGGGCCCCAAGGTCACAATTTTGTTAAATTGTTGTTGTGTTCCCCCTCCTACCACCACTCTTTAATTGGAGATACCTGTAGGCCTGCCCGGGGAGCTAAGTAAGGTGTGCCCAAATTAGCCAAGGCAATTCCACAGAAGCCCTGATGGGTGCATACAGCAGGCAGTGGCCCTCCCAGGGAGCAGGCACTCCAATGCGGTGCGCAGCTGGAAATAAACCCTGGGGGGAATTTAAAAAGTCACCTGGCAACTGTGAGCCTCCTTGCACCCTGAGTTACTGAAATCTGCTATTTCCTGTTACTTGTGGGATGTGTAGCTGAGGTTATTTCAATTAAATGCACATCTGTGCTCAGTATACCCTACCCGCCTCTGTGTTATATAATCGTGAACTTCTGTTTTGAGTTGGGACTCTGACGGTTAGGGCTAAAGTAGCTACAGCACAGCTTAATGAGTCTGTGGGGTCTGGGTTTAGGCATTCACATCTGGGCTGCCATTCACTGCCTCTGGTCTTGTACATGGTGAAGAGATCAAATTCTCTCTGATATTGGAAGATCCAACTGGCTTGGTTTTCCATGTATTCTCATTTTCCCCCCCTTCTTGCTACCTTAGGTATTTTCAGTGCTAAGGTGAAGGCCTCTCTAAATTTTCTTACTTACAATAATCTCATGGTCAATGTCTCTCTGTCTCTGTCTCTCCCTCCCTCTTCCTCTAACACACACACACACACACACACACACACACACACACACCTCTCTTATCAGTGAAAACTTTGCCATTAAGTATTATTTCCGTGTCTATAAACAGACATTCTGTCAGCACAGAATTTATCTGATTCAGGTGGTTTGGTTGAGATTTCACTTAATGCTTGCCAACGCACAGTAAGGTAACATTTTACTTAAACCAAGTGCTACCTTCACCACAGACAGTGGCCTTCTTGGCATCCAACTCGCAGTCCTGTGACGCCCTGCCCACACAGGGTGGGAGCTGCTCTAGGCTATAGCTCTTACTTTGGCAAGAAACAGCATTTGCATGAAAGCTTTATAAAGTTTGTTTAGCTTACTTCAAATATTTTATTTTAAATAAATCACCCAAACCAAATGTAATTCTTTTCATTTGCACAAGGAGAACGTCCACATTATTAAAAGACAACAATGCTTTTCATTCTTCCTTCAAGTCTGATTTAACATGACTTTTTATTTTTGTCAATTTTGATGGAATTGTAATTGCCCTTTAAGATCAACCCCACGAAGATGGCACTACTATACAACAAATCTGAGCCTCAACTCTTGCTTTTTACCTACTGGATTGTAAATTAGTACTACCACTGCCTATTGTAAAAATTCTGTTTTAGAAAACACTAGCCTTAGTTTGTACGTCAGCTTTCATTGGTCTGCTCTAGAAACCCACATGTCAGAAGAGCTTTTGTAATTGATAGAGTAGGAAAAAAAGGTTTGTTCTGGATCCTGGATAAAATGCCAAAGGAATTTCTAAATAGGGGATCTTTAGGCCATAGGTAAAGGACATCATAATAAGTCTACCTGATGTGTTAGGAAAATCTGGGCATTGCTTTAAAAAATTAGAAGTCATCCCATCTCTTAACTCAATCTGAATAAATAAACCTTGCCAATAGAATGTGTTTTACAGCACTGATGGAAGAACTGCTGGAGAGCAAGAGGGAGTAAACAGATGGAAAGAACACCAAAGGAAATTGAGAAATAGCCATCTGATGATATCATGTAGATTGGACCAAGAACCACATGCCTGGGCTCTTCTCTGCACTGACCTGCTGGATGCAGGTGCACAGTCAATGGTCTCCCTGGTACCCTAACAGCTGGAGAATTTTCTCTCTTCCCAACTGCATCTTTTAGTGACAGAAGTCAGGCTCATTCCCATGTTTTACAAATACAGCAGCTGATTAAAAACTTGATTTGATTTTATTGTGCCCATCCTACTTTTTTCTTTTTTTTTTTTCTGATAAGCCACCATTATTCTAGATATGAAAAGGCTAGCTTATAGTGGAGAGACTAATGATGAAATGTAACTTTTCTCTCAACTATCTCAATAATCTTCACCTTTATTCTTGTAACACAAAGTCGGATAATTCAAGATCTGAGCTGTTTCTGCACAAGACTGGTCATGTTTTTACTAAACTGATGAGCAGTGATCCTGCCTGACAGCACTGTGATGAGCGATGTAACCTATCTGTGCTCATGCAAACTGAAAAGGTTAGTTAGAAAGTTTTAAGAGTGCCTTTGAACTCTGTGTCTACTTCAATAACAAAATACTTCCTAGAAAAATGCAAACATCTTCACTGACATGGAGCTAGAAGAGAACCTCATCACTTTAAACTCTACTCTGTTCATCCAGAAAGGAGTGAAGCTGGAGGTAGGCTCCAAACCATCCATGAACAAAGTTTCTTCAGGGAGTCTCTGGGAGGATGATTATGTGTAATAATTTATATACCATTTGAAGTCAACTCGTGTGTTAATCATGGGTAATTCTTCCTATACTAACTGCTGGACTCACTAGTAAGTCATATGTGGTTGGCCTCCTTTGAGTTATTTTATGTACAGCATTCTCTTTAAAGACAAATTATTTTGTTAAATCCATACTTTAATTTTCACTAATTCAATCAACATTTTTATTCAGTGTATAATGTATAATTATCTAATAGCTCTCGGTCTCAAAAAATAGTGATATATAAAAATAATAATTATATTTATTATATCTCATATGCATATCTATTGTCCAGAAAAACAAAGCCAGGATAACTTGTAGCTATATGATTTCAACATGTGGATGAAAAAACTTGTTTCTATGTGGAAGCTGCTTTCAACTATCATCAAAGCCCACTTCTTTAAAGCTAAATAGTTCATAAAATACTTTCTAACAGATTTCATGGCTTTGTTAATCCTGCTTATAAAATGGAACTAATTTGATAATGGCATTACTAATACTTCTCTTTTGATGAAACACTTCAGAGAGCTATCTGCCTACAAGAGATTACAAGAAACTCACTTCAGAATTAAGGAAACACACAGACTGAAAGAACAGGAATAGAAAAAGATATCACATGCAAATGGAAATGAAAAGAAAGCTGGAATAGCTATACTCACATCAGACAAAATAGACTTTATTTTTTAAAAGATTTTATTTACTTATTTTAGAGAGAGCACATGCAAGTTGGGAGAGAAGTCGAGGGAAGGGACAAGCAGACTCTGTGCTGAGTGCACCGCCCCACATGGGGCTCGATTTCATGACCCTGAGATCAAAACCTGAGCCAAAATCAAAAGTTGGATGCTTAACTAACCGAGCCACTCAGGCACCCCCAAAACAGACTTTAAAACAAAGGCAAAAAAGGGCATTACATAATGATAAAAGGGTCAATCCAGAGAAAGGATATATATTTTATGTTAATGTTATGTTTATTTATATTAAATGATTTATTAATATATATGCACTCAACAAAGGAGAACCAAAATACATAAAGCAAATATTAACAGAACTAAAGGGAGAAACTGAAAGTAATACTATAATAACAGAAGACTTGAACATCCTATTTTCATCAATGGATAGATCATTCTGACCAAAAAAACCCATAAGGAAACATCAGCCTTAAACAACACATTAGACCAGATGGACTTAATAGACATATGCAATAGACCATCCCCAAACAGCAGAATACAGTCTTTTCAAGTGCACATGGAATATTCTCCAGGATAGATCACATGTTGGGCCACAAAGTTCCCAATAAACTCAAGAAGACTGAAATCATATCAAGCACCTTTTCCAATCACAATGGTATGGAACTAGAAATTAATTACAAGAAAAAAAGGGGAAATATAAAAACATGAAGACTAAAAAACATGCTACTAAACAACCAATGGGTCATCAAAGAAATCAAGGAAAAATCCAAAAATAACTAGAGACAAGTAAAAACAGAAATGCAGCATGCCAAAATCTGTGGAATGCTCCAAAGTGGTTCTAAGGGAAGTTCAGAGCAATACCTCAAGAAAAGACTTACCCCAAGAAAAGCAAAATCTCAACTAAACAATCTAACTTTACACCTAAAGGAACTAAAAAAATAAGGACAAAAAACCCCCAAAATTAAAAGAAAGGAAATGACAAAGATCACAGTGGGAATAAATGAAATCAAGACTAAAAATACAACAAAAATGGTCAATGAAATTAAGAGCTGGTTCTTTGAAAAGATGAACAAAATTGACAAACCTTTAGCTAACCTAGCCAAGAAAAAAAGAAGGGGGAATCAAAGAAATAAACATGAATTAAAGTGGAGAAGAAACAATCTCAGAGAAATAGAAAGGGTGATAAGACACTATTACGACCAATTATATGCCAACAAGCTCTTAGACATCCTGGAAGAAATAGATAAATCCCTATAAACATACAGTCTTCTAATGCTGAATCAGGAAGAAATAGAAAATCTGAATAGATAGGTTATTAATAAAGCAATTGAAACAATAACTGAAAACCTCCTGACAAATAAAAATTCTGGACCAGATAGCTTCACTAGTGAATTCTACAAAATATTCAAAAATTTAATGCCTAGTCTCAAATTTTTTCAAAAAAAATTGAAGAGGAGGACAAGTTTTCAAACACATATTATAGTTACCATTACACTGATACCAAAACCAGGTAAGGACACCACAAAAAGAAAAGTATAGGCCAGTATCCTTGATAAACACAGATGTGAAAATCTTCAAATCAAATGCAACAATACATTAAAAGGATCACATACCACAATCAAGTAGGATTTATTCTAGGGATTCAAGGATGGTTCAACAACCACAAATCAACCAATGGGACACATCATATTAAAAAAATTAAGGATAGACTGGAATCAAGATGGCGGAAGGCCAGGTGACCACATTTTGGGGAGTTCCCTGAAGAGAGCTGAATTCCAGCAAAAAAAACACTACAAGACCACCGTGAACACCCATGAAGTCAGCCTGAAATGTGATATTTCCCATCTCTGGACCGCCACAAGAGACAAGGAACATGGGCAAAAAGGTAGAAACAAATAAGAGGGTCTGGAGGCTTGCCCCCAGAGACAGGGGAGTGGGGGAGGAAGCCCGCAGACCTGAACCATTGAAAACAAATACCCCAAAACGAAAGTGCTCTGTGAGTGAGGAATAACAGCAGATTACGGCCTGAATCGGGGCTAGAAAGAAGCTAAACACAGCGGAGCCCGGGGCAAGGCAAGGAGACTTTTTAAAATTTTTTCCCGCCGCCCGGTGCCCCCCCGCGCCGCCGCCGGAGCCACCGGGCCCCACACGCTGCCGCTGCCAGAGCTGCGGCAGCTGCCACGAAAGCAGCAGGAGTGGATTTTATTTTTATGCTGCTGCCCTTCTCTCCCATTTCTCTCCACACCGTGGGCCGCGCAGACCCCCCCAGGGAAGGCGTTTTTACAGACTTGCGTGGGACTGGAGAGGCCGCAGGTCCCAGGGCGCAGACAAAGGCGCGTGATCCAAAAGTAGCTGTGGCTTTGAGGTTCGGGAGTGAAACAACAAGCAGGGGTGGGGGCAGAAATCAATACAACATCTGCACCAGCCCGGCTGTGACAGAATGCCAACTGGGAGGCTGGAAAGAGCCCCTCCCTGTGTAGAGGCTCTCTCTGGGAAGGAGGTCTGGGCGCAGACATCTTGCTCCGACCTGACTTCCGCAACAGCTGAAAAAAGCCGTAAAAGAACAACGCTCTGCTACCAGAGAATTGGAACCTGATAACCTGGTTACCATTGAGATCAGCCTCTAGCAAGGGGGCCAGGAGACACAGCCTAGGTAGAAGGACTGAAAGGGAACGGCACACCCTGCCCCCAGAAAGCAAGCCAGAAGTTCAGGAGGACAACATTCTAATGCAAAACCCCAAATCGGGGGAAAGGCAATTTATTAAACTCCTGGCACTGACTACAAGTACCGAAAGCCCTACAACTCATTGATACAGGTTTCCACCTCATTTACTTTTTTAAACTTTTTTCTATTTTTACTTTTAAAGCTTACACTTTAAGCTTAAAAATACATTCTCACGGTATTTCTTCTTTCAATTTTTAGCCCCCTTCATATCACAACGTGATACCCAATACAACACCCCATAACATTTCTTATTTTTTAAATTTTTTTTATTCTTTTTTATTTTTTATTTTTTTTCTCTTTTTTACCCTAAAATTTTTTCAAACACACCCCTGTATTTTCTGCTTTTGTTGTTGCCTCTTGTTTCCCTGTTCGCTCTCTCTGTTTTTTCCCTTTCTTCTCTCCTCTTTCCTTTATTCTCTCTTTTACATGTACATGTAGATACAAGCTTCAAGTCAATCCCACATCCCTATTCAATACTACCCCTATATACAAACAGTTCTAATCCCCCTATATCTTTTGAAAGTGGGCTCCTCCAACAATAACAACAAGACAGACTCGGGAGCGTCTGAAACTCATTCCTTGCCCACAAGGAGTGTCTGCCCTCACCTTCCCACTCTAGTTTGTCAGTGTGTCTGTGTAATTGTCTTCGCTTCTATATTATATAAATACTGGTCCTGGGGGTCATATAGGTTGGGCTTTGCTTTTTGACCTCTTCATTTACCCTTGATAACCCTTTTCTTTACCCTGTAACAGCTTTGTACCATATAAATCCTATCAGCAGGCTCCGCTCTGGCCGGGGTGTCTTTTCTTGCTTCCTCTCTTCCGTTTTCTTTTTTCTTTCTCCTCCCTTTTCAGTGCTGAACACTGGTTGCTCCAAAACCTTCCAACGACCAATTCACCTAAATAGTGACTGATATATCTAAACATACACCCCCCCTCAACCACTCCTCGCCACAATGACTCGGAGAAAGAACACCCAACAGAAGAAGAACCCTGAGACTGCAACCTCGGTCACAGAATTACTGGAAATGAACCTAAACAATATGACAGATATGGAATTCAGGGCAGCAATAGTTCAAGCAATAGTCAATTTAGAAAAGAACATTAACTCAAAGCAGAAGCCATAGTAACAGAAGTGAAAGCTGAGATTAGAAAGGCTACAGATAATATGCAATCTAATTTAAATATGCTAACAGCCAGAGTAAGTGAAGCTGAAGATCGTATCAGTGATTTAGAAGACACACAAAATAAGAAGGAGGAGCAAGAGAAGTCTTGGCGCAAACAGCTAAAATCCCAAGAAAACAGAATAAGGGAAATGAATGATGCCATGAAACGCTCCAATATCAGAATTATTGGAACCCCTGAAGGAATTGAGAGAGAGAGAATCGTAGAAAATATTGTTGAACAAATCATGGCTGAAAATTTCCCAAATCTGAGGAATGAAACAAATGTTCATGTCCTAGAAGTTGAGAGGACACCCCCCAAGATCAATGAGGTCAGAAAAACTTCCAGGCACATAATAGTAAAATTTGTGAACCATAAAACCAAAGAATATGTCTTAAGGGAAGCTAGGAGAAAGCGATCCATTACCTATAGAGGGAGGACCATCAGAATAATGTCAGACCTTTCCACAGAAACCTGGCAAGCCAGAAAGGGCTGGCAAGACATATTCAGGAAGTTACAAGACAAAAATATGCAACCAAGGATAATGTATCCAGCAAGGTTGACTTTCAAAATGGAAGGAGAAATAAAGAGCTTCCATGACCGCCAAGGTCTAAAAGATTATGCAACCACCAAGCCAGCACTACAAGAAATACTAAGAGGGGTTCTTTAGAGGAGAAACGAACCCAAGAGTGACACAAAACAGAAATATACAGAGATAAGTTATAGAAACATGAACTCCATAGGCAACATGATGTGAATAACAAACATATCTATCAATAATCACCCTCAATACAAACGGCCTAAATGCTCCAATAAAAAGACACAGGGTTGCAGACTGGATAAAACAACAGGACCCATCCATATGCTGCCTACAAGAGACTCATCTTGAATCAAAAGACACTTCCAGATTGAAAGTGAGGGGATGGAAGACCATCTTTCATGCCAATGGACCCCAAAAGAAAGCCGGGGTAGCGATTCTCATATCAGACAAATTGGATTTTAGTCTAAAGACTGTAGTCAAAGACACAGAAGGACACTACATCATTCTTAAAGGGTCTATACATCAAG
>PITA01029604.1:0-17666 GCA_004023965.1 Spilogale gracilis | reverse complement strand
CCCCCGCCCCAGGGTAAACACACATGCTCTTCCCAGTGAAAAGATCAGCATACAGCTCAGAGGGAAGAGCCAGTACTGGCCCTCCACTGCCTCTCTATGCAGGGAGCTGCAGATGGTGAGCTGTCAAAATGTATTAAACATAGTATCTGACTTGGAAAAATTCAAAATATATGCCCCTTTCTTCTCCACACATGTCATGGTATAAAATAAGAACATATTTTTATGTAGGGTGGTCCTTGACTTACAATGGTTTCAACTTAGAATTTTCTGACTTTATGATAATGCAAAAGTGAAAAACACATACAGTAGAAGCTACCCTTCACATTTTGAATTTTGATCTTTCCCTGGGCCAGCTATATGATAGTCTCCCATGATGCCTAACAACCACAGTGAGCCACAGCTCCCAATCAGCCATGGATCATGAGGGTGAAGAACTGATACACTTACAATCATTCCATCCCTGTACAGCCATTCTGTTTTCCACTTTCATATGTAGTTAATACATTACATGAGATATTCAACACTTTACTATAAAACAGTTTTTATGTTAGATGATTTTGCCCAACTGTAGGCTAATGTTAGTGTTCTGAGCATGTTTAAAGTAGGTTAGGCTAATCTATGATGTTTAGTAGGTTAGCTGTACTAAATGCCTTTTTTTTTTTTTTTAAAGATTTTATTTATTTGACAGAGAGAAACACAGCCAGAGAGGGAACACAAGCAGGGGGAGTGAGAGAGGGAGAAGCAGGCTTCCTGCCGAGCAGGGAGCCCGATGTGGGACTCGATCCCAGGTCTCCGGGATCATGACCTGAGCCAAAGGCAGTTGCTTAACCAACTGAGCCACCCAGGCTCCCCTAAATGCCATTTTCAAGGTAACACTATTTCCAAATGACAATGGGTTTCTCAGGATGTAACCCCATTTTAAGTGGCGGAAGATCTGTGTACCTAAGTCTCCTGAAGGTTTAGAGTTAGGAAGTTTTACAAAATACACTTTCTTCTTTCTGTAACTTCACATGTACTAGGTGCTTGCTTTCCCCAACCTGACCTTTAGTGTTTAGAAGCTTTTCTTAAAATTCTGACTGCAAAAACTCTGCAACGTTATTTCCATAAGGCTTCAATTCTTAGCTTCCAATTAAACCACTGCAGTTATGTGTTACAAACACTTAAGAAAACTATAAAAATCAGAAAGATTTCTTATAAAAAATAACTTAGATGGATAGATTACATATTAAAAAAAGGGAAATCATTGTAGCACATAACTTTGAGATCTGGATAATTATAGTCACACTAGCTTTTCACTTAGGAAAATTTAAGGGCATTGAAGAGAATATAGAATATTCAAGTTTTATACATAAACTCAGTATGTACAAAAGAAATGCTAACTTGTGTGAGTTTTAAGATATTCCCCAAAATGAATATATCCACCTAGTTTTAAAAGATATTGAGGTTGCAGAATTCCTTTATACTTTTTCTCTGCTACTACGAGTAAGAATATATTGATTTGCACTCATAGTGCCTGAATAAAGATCTCAAAAATTAGAATCCCGCAGTTTATCTGGTATGGGTTCTACTTTAAGAGATTTTTTTAGAAATGAAAAATTAGGAAGCAATGAGACTACAGTTTTCCAATTAGTACGCTGTACTACTTTTTCAGCCTAGGTGTCTGGGAGGTAGAGAATGACATAGGAGGGAAGAGAGCTGGCATACACTGTCCCTCTTAAAGTTTGGGACAAGATGGAGCAGATAGCTCAACTGATGGATGATAGAATGAAATAAGGGGTATCCCCAGAGTGCCCTGACAAGTACAAAGATACATATTTTGAAAAACACTGACAGGTAGTAAATCTGATGATCTCAAAGAGCTTTTCTAGTCTAGAGAAGACACAGGGAAACAGGGAACATGGGGGAGGGTCAGAGGGAGAATCTCCAGCAGATGATCTGCTGGGCCTGGGGCCCAATGTGAAGCTGGAACTCATGACCCTGAGATCATGACCTGAGCTGAAATTAAGAGTTGGAGGCTTATCCCACTGAGCCACCCTGGCACCTCTAGTTTCAACACTTTAGCAAAAGGTAAGTTTTAAGATAAGTTGCTTTCAATTCTATTTCTAACACTGGTAACCAGCTGAACAAAGAAATGGGAAAAGAACAATTGCAACTACCGTTTTGTTTGGGAGAGGAGTTATTTATTTTAAATCTTTAAAAAATACATGGGAAGCATAAATAAATACTTTCACATGGTTAATCATATTTGATAATTAAATTCTTACTTTTCATAAAAAACCCACAATAGTTAGAGTGGAAGATTCTAAGTTTTGTAACCTGGCAATAAATAGTTCCTAAATATAAAACTTGAGCATAAGACTTTTGGTGTAGCTCTTTGGCATAACTTTTAAGTTGAACATATTTACCCAATAATTTGTTCTGGTAAAGGAAGAACAATCCTTTCAAATCAATAAATAACTTTTCTTATCAAATCTCTTTGGATGTTCCGAGTATCAACAAAAGGCCTGACTGGGATATTACCTGTGGTCATTTCCTTATTAGCTTAATATCACTGTACTTATTACCCCCACAACCCTTCAGTAGCTGGCACATTGCCTTTGGCTACATTGAATAGGTTCCATCTCTAATTACAAGGTCCAAAAATCTGGCTAGCCATTTATTTCTTTAGCATTTTGCCTTAAAAAAGCAGTTATTTACTTCTTAGATTTAAGAGTAATTGTAATGAATAAATACATATCTAAATGTACTGTAGTGAACACAAACTCAGAATTAAGACATTACACCTAGAGGTATGACTTATTAGTGACACAAATCAATATATGTTTCCAATTAAAGGCAAATATACGAAGCACCTGGGTGGCTCAGTTGGTTAAGCATCTGCCTTTGGCTCAGGTCATGACCCCAGGGTCCTGGGAACAAGCCCCATATTGGGCTCTCTGCTCAGTGGGTTCCTGTTTCTTTCTCTCCCTCTGCCTCTCCCCTGGCTTGTGCTCACTCTCTCTCTCTCAAATGAATAAAATCTTAAAAAAAAAAAATGAAGGCAAATTTACTGACTATACATTCTTCTCCCATCTCTCCATTTCCTGACCTCAAACAAAAATATTTTATGAATCTGACGAATTAGTCTGACTTGTCTCATTCATAGGCATTTATTGCATAAACACGTACAGAAAGAGAGGGAGGGGTTCCTACAGGGTATATTAAGGTTAAGCTATTTCTTTTTTTTTTTTTTTTAAGATTTTATTTATTTGACAGAGAGAAACACAGCCAGAGAGGGAACACAAGCAGGAGGAGTGAGAGAGGGAGAAGCAGGCTTCCCGTGGAGCAGGGAGCCCGATGTGGGGCTCGATCCTGGGTCTCCAGGATCATGACCTGAGCTGAAGGCAGTCGCCTAACCAACTGAGCCACTCAGGTGCCCTAAGGTCAAGCTATTTCTTAAGGCACAGAGGAAACATGTCCTGAACCTAGGTCATTCAAAAGTGTGTACACATTCTTAATACAAGAACTAAATTCTTGTTGGGTTCCTTCTGCTTTTTGCCATCTTCTTTCTCTGAGCTTATAAAATACAGTTAACTGTGAAATAAGACTTTTCGTTTGTTTGTTTTTTGCTTTATACACAGTGTAGTTTTAATGGATTATGTATCAGGTTATTCCCACACACATCTACACATAAGTTTACAAATGCTTATATCTAAATAAAGAAAGAACTTACTTGAAAGACAAATTATACACAGCATAATTTCACTGAGTTAAGAACAGGTCTATTCCCATATAATTTTAAAGTAAGACTTTTAAATGGATACATACGTTTCTGTGGCAGGATCATAAACCTCACAGGAATTCAGCACTCGCCCAGAAACATTGTTCCCTAAACTTCCACCACAAACATATATCAGGCCATTGGCTTCCACCATGCCATGGCTGCAGCGCTGAGTCAGCATGCTGGGCTTCGTGTGCCAGCTTTCCGTTCTTGTGTCATAGCACTCAAATAAATACAGAGCTGAGTTTCCTGTAAAAGCAAAAAGCTCCATCATGCTCCACTTAGTGTATGTGTGGGCTTGGAGAGAGCTGATGGTAAAGCTGGGTCATTACTTACTGGAGGGAAGAATTTAAAGCTGTAGTCTTTTCTAAACAATTAACAATAACAGCAAAATGGAGGAATAGCTTAAGAAAAAGCTAACCCTGTTTGTATGGACCTTAGAAAAATATTCTTTAAAAGAATCTGCTGGAGAAACTTATTTATTGGTAGCTAACTTTAGGAAAAGAAATTGGCTTATTTCAGAAGAAAAATTAAACATTATGTATATTTTCACACCCAGTTAGCCATGGTGGGAATTAATCAAACTTTGAATGGTTATAGAGGAGATAAGCATAGCTCTTTATAGATGGTAAATCCATAACTTAAACTCTGAAAACTACTATCTGATAATATGCTAAGGTTTATCATTCAACATTCTATGATAGTCACTGCACTATTAACAAAACTCTTCTCCCTAACTACTCTCAGTGGCTGTGTGAGTCAGCCCTGAAGTCATGCTGGCCCAGTCTCGACTATACTCTCAAAGTATCTCTGTATGTCTCTGGTATGCTTTGATTATACATTTTAACAGCAAAACATATACATCCTGTCTTATAATTTCTGTATGTTATAGGGGTTCAATAAAGAGTTTTAGAAATGATACCAAAAAAGCAACAAGTGCTTTTTTCCTCCTGCTCCAAAAGAAGTTAAAATTTAACCAAATTGTATCTCATCTCCCACTCCTTCTGGACTTCTTGATGATACCTAAAAACAACATCCTTAAATTTCTCCATCACAGTCAAGGTCTACAGAAAGCAAAGCTCAGGGAGTAACAAATGGAAGAAGCAATGGTCCCGATTAACAATAACTTCTTTTTACCTTTTTTTTTTTTTTTTTTAAAGATTTTATTTATTTGACAGAGAGAAACACAGTGAGAGAGGGAACACAAGCAAGGGGAGTGAGAGAAGCAGGCTTCCCGCCAAGCAGGAAGCCCGATGTGGGGCTCGATCCTGAATCCCCGGGATCATGATCTGAGCCGAAGGCAGCCGCTTAACCAACTGAGCCACCCAGGTGCCCCTTCTTTTTAATTTTTAAAACATTTTCAATTTAGTAAATTCAGTTCTTTAATACTAAGGGGAAATACACAGTGTATGGCAGACATGAGAAACTATTATTTAAGTAAAAAACTGACTTAGTAATTGCTGAAGATATAGAGTTAACTACTCTGATTTCTACAAAAAGTGTTTCTATAGGACAGTTATTTCCTATTATCTTTAGGACATATTGTATTTGAAATATGCTGTATTAGACATTCTCTATTTCTTAAGTCACATTATAAAAATATTTTATTTTTCTAATATTCTTTTTTTAAAAAAAATATTTTATTTATTTGACAGAGAGAAACACAGCCAGAGAGGGAACACAGCAGGGGGAGTGAGAGAGGGAGAAGCAGGCTTCCCGCCGAGCAGGGAGCCCGATGTGGGACTTGATCCTGGGTCTCCGGGATCATGACCTGAGCCGAAGGCAGTCGCTTAACCAACTGAGCTACCCAGGTGCCCCATATTTTTCTAATATTCTTTTGACATCTTGTGGGGGAGTAAAAACTTAAAACAGATAAATATGCTGACCAAAAGTAAAACATTCTTTGGCCTAATATAAAAATGATCAAAGAAAATAAAGACTCAATTGACATTTGAATTCCACACCTCAGGTTTACTTGGTCTTCCCAGTTTTCTTTATAAGCCCATTATTCAGCTAAAGAAATTATTTGAAAAGGTGAAAGCTATTATGTATCTAGTCTGCATCTAGAATATCATTCAGAAAAATTATTCATTTAGATAAAGACCACTACCAGATACTAACAGATTATTCATCAATGAGAAAAAATTTTTACACCCAAATCCATACCCTGTTCTGATCAATAAGCATAAACACCACTACCAGCCTTTATATTAAATAGTTAAAGAATAAAAGCAAATGAGAAAAATGATTCTTATTTTTCTCTAATACAAATAAAGGTAATGAGGTATAACAGATTTTAAAAATGTGAATGTAATAGATCTTAAAGGGTCTATGAGTAAGCCAAACTCTGAAATCTTTAAAGCAAATAATATTATATATCTAAAAATAATCTAGGGACACCTGGGTGGCTCAGTCAGTCAAGTGTCTGCCTTTGGGTCAGGTCATAATCCTAGGGTCCTGCGATTGAACCCCATGTTGGGCTCCCTGCTCTGCAGGGAGTCTGCTTCTCCTTCTTTCTCTGCCCTGCCCCTCCCCCTCCCCTGCTCATTCTCTCTCGCTCACAAATAAAAATAAAACCTTAAGAAAAAAATAAAACTAATCTCGATAGAACTAATATCCAGATGGTGTGAGAAAAAAAAATGGGACAATTAACATAATCTAGGAAGTTGAAGTTCTTGTAAAATGATTTATAAAAAAAAGTTAAGGTAAACCTTCAAGGAAATGGGTTCTAAAATGTGACAGATATGTATTTAAATTATGTGAAAAAGACAACACCAACTGTTTATGTAAATATAAAAGCCAAGAAACATACTTGGTAAAACACCTTCCCCAAATAAAAATACTGAGTAAGTCCTTACCGACTTCAGAACCTCCAGATGTGTAAATTTTGCCTTCTGCAGCACAGGCAGCAAGGCTGTCTCGAGGTGTTGGAGGGCCCAGTTTGGAATACCAGCTATCCTTCACAACATTATAGCAATCCATTCGTTTTATGGGGAAAAGCTGAGAGCCACCCAAAATGTATACTACATTGTCCCAAAACACGCATGCTGCATCTCTTCGTTTTTCAAAGGGGCAGCGGATGTCCGTCCAGCTATAATCCTGTAAAGGAAAGGACAGGAAGTGGTCAGTAAAGCAAAAATATAATTGATACCGATGAGGCAAAGATATAGTTGAGAAAATACAAAATATAAGAGTATGTTAATTTGGTAGTGTACATATAGTTTGGCTTCAGACATGATCTAATTTAATCTTGTGTGGTTTCTTCAGAATGTCGGTGACTGCTCTGGGTGTTTTCTGGCTCCAGGTTAAACTCCAACACATCTGGATGTATCACTACCACCAGTCTTCTATTCCTTCTGTTATTAAGGATGATAATAAAAGAAAATTCTAAACTAAGTAGCTTTGTTATTTAAAAAAAAAAACTTCTTTCAAATGTAAATAGGGGTGCCTGAGTAGCTTGGTTGAATGTCTGACTCTTGATTTCGGCTCAGGGGTTGATCTTGGGGTTGCGGGATGGAGCCCCATGTGGGGCTTCGTGCTCAGTGGGGAGTCGGCTTGAGATTCTCTCTCTCTCTGCCCCTCGCCTTGCTCACACACGCTCTCTCAAATAAATAAATCTTTGAAAACAACAAGAACAGGGGCACCTTGTGGCTTAGAGTCTATCTTCAGCTCGGATCATGTTCCCAGGGTCCTGTGATTGACGCTCGTGTTGGGCTCCCTGCTCAGCGGGGACCGTGCTTCTCCCTCTCCGCCTCTGCCCCTTCCCCTTGCTCATGCTCTCTTGCTCTCAAATAAATTAAAAAAAAAAAAAAAAAATTGGGCGCCTGGGTGGCTCAGTGGCTCAGCTCGTGATCCGGGGGTCCTGGGATCGAGGCCTGTGTTGGGCTCTCTGCTCAACAGGGAGCCTGCTTCCTCCTCTCTGTCTGCCTGACTCTCTGCCTAGTTGTGATCTCTGTCAAATAAATAAATAAATAAATAAATAAATAAAAATAACAACAAATAAAACCTGAATGTAAACATACCCATCCCTTTCCTGCCAGTGATATAAAGAATCACTTGGTTAGGCGCAGACTCTTGATTTCAGCTTACGTCATGATCTTAGGTCATGAGATTGGCCATGAGTTGAGGTCCATGGGGGAGAAGAGTGCTTGAGATTCTTTCTCACCCTCTGCCCCTCCCCCAGCTCACACACATCTGCACTCTCTATATCAATAAATAAAATCTTAAAAAAAAAAAGAATCACTGGATAATATGAAGCTTAAACTGCTATTATCCTACTGATGTCTAAAGCTAGAAAACATTTTGTAGACTTCTGCAATATCAAATTTTTTAAAAAGATTATTTTATTTGACAGAGAGAAACACAGCTAGAGAGGAAACACAAGCAGGGGAGTGAGAGAGGGAGAAGCATGCCTCCTGCAAGCAGGGAGCCCTATGTAGGGCTCGATCCCGGGACTCCAGGATCATGACCCGAGCCAAAGGCAGGAGCCTAACAACTGAGCCACCCAGGCACCCCTGTGATATTAAATTTAAAAAAAATACTCAGCTGTAGCAGTTTATTCAGCTGGACTCTTAAAGCTGTGATATTTACTATGAAATATTTGAGTAATCTGTTTTGACCAGTCTGGAAATCCACTTTTTCTTCTCGACGATCAGAAATGAACGTGTATCAGTACTTCACAACAAGGGCAGTTCATAGGATCATTTCCTTTCCCTGCTATGTTTGGTAAACTCAAGGACCTTCTTTTATGTAAATGGGATTTCTCCCAAAGCTACAGTATTGTGGATCCTCCCCTTTTTTTGAATAAGGAAGCTGCAGTGTTCCTGCTGCTTTCTGAAAATATCTGAAAATAATTGGGGTCAGACAGAAATCCAAACAATTCTGACCTCATTGAGCAAAGCAATGTGTGTGATTATTAACGCTGAGTTCCCTCTGGGAAAATCTGATGGAGAGCTATCACACTAGTGTCCAGTGTTTCAGGCATTCATCGGATTAGATCAAAGCATCACAGAACACAAGGAATGGTCTCAGGAAAAAGAGAGCCCCTCATGTGGAACAGACACCTCAAGGTGTCAACACCTAGTGATGATAAACATTCTGCTTTTTAGGTGGCCAGAAAAATAAGAGTCTTAATCCTTCTTTTATTCTCAAATTAGGATCTCTGTGTCCCCCTGGGTTACTCAGTGGTACACCTACTGGCAGGCATACAAACCTAGAGGATAAATATAACATTTTCCTCCAGAGTTTGTTTTACTCAATGGACACCAAAAAACTGGGGAAAATTATTATTTTTAGATTTGAGAAAGAGTGAGAGGGAGAGAGCACACAAGTGAGCATAAGCGAGGGGGAGAGGCAGAGGGAGAAGCAGACTCATTCACTGAGCAGGGAGCCTGATGCAGAGTCCATCCTAGGACCCTGAGATCATGACCTGAGCTGAAGGCAGACGCTTAACCGACTGAGCCACCTATATGCCCCCCGGGGAAAATTATTTTTAAAATCTGTTTTCTTAGAGTTGCATACCACAGAATGAAGGGAAAAAATAAGAGAAAATAATTACCATACTCTACAGGGAATGATCCCTCAAAAGTACACTAATGATTTTCTTACATATTCAGAAATACACTCATATTCCTATCTGACAAAGTTCATTAGCAGAGAAATACAGTTTCATTAATAAGATACACTGTTAACTCAGTGAATTTCAAGGCTTGCCACTCTTATACTCAATTTATTTGATATTATTAGAAAGCAATATGGGAATTTACCTATAATTTCTAAAGATATCAACAAAAATATTATCTTTCCCTGCTCTTCCTTAATTTCAGGATGAGAAAGTGAGTAACAGATTCTTTTGAATGATCTCTAAGACATGCCACTCTTCAAATTAAAAATAACTGCCCGTGTAGGAGCTGGGATTAAAACACAAACAAAATACGTTTTCTTTCAGCTAAATGAACTTGAACATTTAGACATTAGGATATGAAGTTCCAAAAAAAGGGGAAATAATTCCCAAGAGTTTGGTAACAGAATAGTTCTAGTTTTCTACTACTACTCAAGGGTTTGAATGTGGGATAAATGAGTGATCATATGTACCTGTCATATAGGGCTTAGGCTTCAGATTTAAGAATTAAAATAAACTGCTCTCTTGGAACTATAAGCCCGAAGGAAATATGATTAGCCAGTGTACATGTGCAGAGTGATGTGCACACACATATGGGACAAAAAAGGCCCATGCTTCTATCTACTTTTAATTCGGGTTCTGATTCCCTTAGATATTCCCAAGTTTTTAAATCTTTTTCAACTCTCTAAATACTGTCCCTGGTTAAAGTACATGTTAGACACTAAGCTTGACCAATACTGACTACATTTAATATTCTGCCTAATAGTTTATCTTCTGAGCAGATGATAAGAACTTTGTAAAAATTTTACCTAGAATGCAAGTATGATTTCATTTAGGCTAAAATTTAATGTTTTACATTTGAGCTCATTAAATATACCTACTATCAGGTGTCAAATGCACCTGTGTTTGGAAACACCTAGCTTTGGTTGTATGTAAGTATGGAGGGTTTTGTTTTTTGTTTTTTTTTCACGTGTATGTATGGGTAGATCTCACTGGAAGTCAAATTTTCCCAATCTATACCTTATCTAAAACAGAATGCTAAGAAGCTGATTTGATGTTTGCCTTTTAATAACTTGTTATACTGCCTAGGAAGTAACATGTATAGTCAAGGAAGCAAACAGAGAAAGTAAAAATATAGATGAGAAATCAGACTTACAGGCTCCATAGATATGAATGCTAGGTCTCATCTTAGTGATGGGATTACTCCCAACCTGGGGCCTGCAGGTAGGGGAAGAGTTGCTTAAGGCTTCCTAAGCTCCTGGGCTATAGGTCAAGCTAGAGGCACATGCAGCTTTTCTGCAATAAGACAGATACATAGCAGCAGAGTTACAGTGTATGTGTGTGGGCAGAGAACTGTTACTCTAAAAACATAATTTAATTCAGTTAAGTTTTATTGAGTATCTATTTCATGCAAGGTTCTGTGCTTGGCTGAGAAGACAGGAAAATGGGGAAACTGGAAAGTCTGGAAAAGACAAAGGTAGAAGGCAGTATTGACAGATCACCCACCTATGCATCCACACACATACACATTCATGTAAAAAGTCCTGTCTTCCCTCGTCCTAGTGAGCCTTTCTTATCTCTGCTGTGATACACACATTTTAGACTTTTTCAAGCTCAAAGTCAAGGCTCCTTTTATTTTTTTAGGCTTCACTGACTGCTTTGCTCTGAATCCCCACAAACTAAAGTCTGGGCTTGATGTCTGAGTGCTCCATTACATCTTGTCCTAGGTGATTTTCCAGCAGTAGTGTGATGCTATGAGACAGTGAAATGCTTCTGGAGGTGGGGGGCTGTAATAGCTTCTCTAAATCCCTTAACGCAGAAACATCAGCCTATTTTCCTTGAGAGCAAGGACTGATTTTATACTAATTTGCATTCTAAAAACACATAATCTTCAAATAACAGAGATACCTCAGATGCAGATTTCAATAATCAAGACAACCAAAATCCAAAATAAAAGAAATACTTTTTATTTGTTAAGACTTGAGAATTTTATTTTAGATCATTTTGAGGGGAAACCAAGCAAAAATAAGACAGGTCTTAGAAAAAAAGGAAAGAAAAGTATAAAACCTCAAAATTTCTAGAGAAACTTCAAGGAGTCAATCTGAGTTTAAGATCACCAAATTATAAGCACTTCCTGTTACGTCATTACCTAATTTTAATTTCTTCTTATCCTTTTTTTTTTTTTTTTAAAGATTGTATTTATTTATTTGAGAGAGAGAAAGAGAGCACACAGGCAGAGGGAGGGGCAGAGGCCAGGACCCCAGGATCATGACATGAGCTGATGGCAGACTCTTAACTGACTGAGCCATCCAGGCACTCCTAATTTTACTTTCTAAGAGCTGTTTAAAAACTAATCATAGGACTATGGCAACAATCCATAGAGAAAGCAGGTTTATGCCCGATGCAAGAACATCCCTAGAAGTAGTTTCATGAAAAATGCATAAAAACACTTCTGGCTTCATTCATTCCACAAGGTCACAAAGAACGCAGCTCTAGCGAGCTGGGAAATGGGCACTGAGCTAGGCTGTGGAGAAGCTGTGGGTCACAGAGTCACTTCACTTTTCAGGGATGTTAGTTCCCTATCCTGTGAAACAAAAAGACTGAACTAGACAATCTTAGAGCCCCTCCCTTTCAGCACTAAAATCCAATGATCTTAGGGTCCAAGTGATTCAGAAAGCATCCCTGAACAAAGAGTTACAAGTTAATTTTTTCATTATCAAGCATTGCCCTTTCCAGGAACTATGCTGAAATATGGTAAACACTGATTTAATTTCCACAATAATCCTATGAGGTAAGAAGCTTATCTAATAGATAATAAAATCTTAGAGCATTAAGTACCATATCAAAGGTTACAGAGTTAGAAAGTGGTGAACTCAAGATTTAAGTCCAAATTTGTCAGACTCCAAAATTGTACTCTTAACTCCTACACTGCCCTGCTTCTCTAAAAACCTTCTTATAAGGCCTCCTGGAAACAACACTGGATTGGTAATGGGGTATTCTGTGTTCTTCCCATTCCTGTTATATTTCTTTTCTTTCTTTTCTTTTTCTTTTTTTTTTTTTAAGATTTTATTTATTTGACAGAGAGAAACACAGCCAGAGAGGGAACACAAGCAGGGGGAGTGAGAGAGGGAGAAGCAGGCTTCCCGCCGAGCAGGGAACCCGATGTGGAGCTTGATACCGGGTCTCTGGGATCATGACCTGAGCCGAAGGCAGTTGCTTAACCAACTGAGCCACCCAGGCGCCCCTCCTGTTATATTTCTAACTTAGTTACTCTAGGCATATGACTTGACATCAAAGGGCCTGAAAGAGCTTAATTTATAAATCATACAAATCAGGATGTTGGCAGGATGGCCACTGAGGTCCTCCGGCACAGCCTCCATACCTTATCACTTAGAAAGGCAATGCTTAAGCATTAAAACTACAGCTTCTCTGAATACGGGGATTTCCCCCCGTCTTTGTATGGTATTTGGCCCAGGGCTTAGTGTATCAAATATTTCTACTGGTGTTAGGCCACATTTGTGTAAATATCTCATCCAGCTGAGCCATCTTCATTTTATATTATCTAAACGTCAAAGACTGCAGATCCTGCACATGGCTCCTAATTTGAACCAGTTCCTCACTACAGTGCTGTTTTTAAATTACATTGACTCCAGGATGCATCTTGTCACTCTGGCTCTTGGTCATTTGGAGGCACTACTGAGGGAAAGGAAACCTGTGACAAACCAACGAACAGCCCCTGATGTTTGAAACCAGGCTTTTCTTTACTTTTTTGGTAAATCAAAATAGTTTCCATCTTATCCTTTGCTAGAATAACTTTTCTCCCAGGAATTTACCCTAGAGAAAAAATTGAGAGTACAAAGTTGGCATATACAAGATGTTTCACTGCAGGAGTATTTTAACAGGAAAAAAACAGGAACTAGGCTAAATGTGCATGAAGAAGATAAGCATTAAACAGATTATGGTATATCCTTGAGATTTAAATAAATCATGCTATATCCTTATGATGGAATACTCTGAAGCCCTTCAAAAGGATGATCTTCTCACAGACATGAAAATACCTCCACAATACAAATGCTAAAGAGTAAACACAGTTTCTGCAAGACAGTACATATAGTATGATCTCATATACGTAAAATGGAGAAGACTCGAATGGTGTTCACTAGTTACTGATGATGTCCTGATACTGGGAATGCCCTGGTTTCTCTTTTATATCTTACTATATTTGAATTTTCTACAGTGAGTATTTTATTTTATTTTATTTTATTTTTTTTATTTATTTATTTATTTATTAATTACAGATTTTATTTATTTATTTGACAGAGAGAAACATAGCTAGAGAGGGAACACAAGCAGGGGAGTGAAAGAGAGGGAGAAGCAGGCTTCCCTCTGAGCAGGGAGCCCGATGTGGGGCTCGATCCTGTTAGTCCGGGATCATGACCTGGGCCAAAGGCAGCTGCTTAACCAACTGAGCCACCCAGGTGCCCTGAGTATGTATTTATTTTTTTAAAAAATTTTATTTATTAGAGAAAAAGAGAGAGCAGGGGAGAAAAGTGCTTGAGATTCTTTTTCACCCTCTGCCCCTCCCTCAGCTCACACACATGTGCACTCTATCAATAAATAAAATCTTAAAAAAAAAAGAATCACTGGATAATATGAAGCTTAAACTGCTATTATCCTACTGATGTCTAAAGCTAGAAAACATTTTGTAGACTTCTGTGATATTAAAATTTTTTAAAGATTATTTATTTATTTGACAGACAGAAACACAGCTGGAGAGGTTTCTTGCACATGGAGTGAAAAAAGGAAACAGATCCCTGAAGGGGGAACTTTGTGGGATGCAATGGGCTTTCAGGTTGATTTTAGAACAAAACTACAAAACAGCGTAGACAAACAGGTGGAGATGTTTGAAAAGAGAAGAACAGAGGCTCTCAATATCTTGGAAAACATTCTAGGAAGGCAGAACACTGCTGAGAATTTACTTCAGAATGCATTCCAGTCTCTTGAATGTGAGGTCCACCTATCTAACCAAACTGCCTGCAAACAATCAAGCTTGAGGAACATTTACTGTACACACACTGCAGAAGATATGCTACCACCATGTGCCTATCGTAATGACAACTAAGGAAGCTTAAGGAATACCCATGATGACCCACACTTGCACTCCAATAATGGCAGCCCCTGGGTATGCAGCTGTAAAACCAATCCACTTGGGATGACTGCTGCCCATGTTGGGCATTTTGTTCCTGGGCATTGTGCTCCCGACCATTTAGCAGTATTCACCCTTTAGCCTCAGTGTACTGCTTCTATAGCACTTTCGCTGGTGGCAAGCACTACTGATACACTCTTATAAAAGCCTTATTAATTTTTTAATTTAAGGTTTACACTTCCTTATGCACATACCTTTCACAATCATATGCATGTATAACTGCCCATTTCTACCAACTCCCCAGGAGAAGGCTGTTTTAAGAGGTAAGGTAGCTATGATACTGTGAGAAAATGTTCTGTAATACCTATATTAAACAATATTTCCAATAGGAAAATGTGTTCTAGGTTGAAGGTAACTTCATTTCTTTTGATTTAGGGCCCTACTACATTTAAATCCAGTACCATAAAACCAACTGACAAAATTGCTTGTGAAATGTTATATAAAGTTATACTGGTTTATTCATCCTTTTAAAAATGAGTACCCACATTGGGCCAGACACTAAGCTCAGCGATGGGTCCACCTAAGAGTTCTGAGTAAGAATATGTACTCAGGGTAAACCTTCTGAATCTGATGGTTCCATGTGATAAAGGACCATACAGTTTTCTGCCTTTGTAATTTATAGCCTCTGGCTCTCACCCTACTGGTCTTAGTCCTTATTTGTTTTTGGCAGGGAGTATGCAGAATCCTGTTTCTCTAGGGCACAGTCTCCTATTTCTCCATCATATTAAATTGGTGAACCAAGACCTTTATAAAGTTCTGAGCCCTTTAGAACTCACTGTTTTACTGATAGGAAGAGTCCAAATAAAAACTGATCCATTAAGTCAACTTTTATTTAGGCATCAATATGGTAAGACATTCGCATTCTACAATTTGAGAATACCAACACTAAGAGAATAGAGTGCTGGTTATATATAAACAACTTTTTTAGTAATCACTAAGCACTTTAAAACTTTAAAAACAGGTAGATGTGGGGAAAGGGAGGCTCAACAAGCTTTATAAAAGGATCATAACAAGAATTATATAATTTCAAAAAAAAAAAGAATTACATATTTTCAATTTGATACAGCAACCAAGATTTTTTCTATTAATACTCAGGAAAGAAAATTAAGATTTTCTTTATCATTTTTCAGTCAGCCATTAATACAAATATTTGCCTTCTCTCACCAGTGATATCCAAGGAAAAATCTAAAGATAATAGTTTGGAGGGATACTGTCTTAACTCTGAATAATTCGATTAAGTAATACTGCTTCAACAGTCCTCTTTTTGAAGAAGATCAATTCTGAAAATGATAAATTTTTGGCTAGTATAGGACACACACAAATGGGTCCCACTTAATGAAGGCCAAATCTGAATTTCTAAATTCTGAATTCTAATTTCTGAGATTAAATTAAAGAATTTTAAAAATAATTCCTGTATACTACTTTTCATTAAGCAACCTATTTGAGTCAAATGATGAAATAATGTTCACTTAGGCAGATTCAAGATAAATAATAATAACTTATAATGAAATCAGCCTTCCCAATTATTTTACTAGAATAATGACTAATGAACTTATAATAAAAAATTACATACAAAACATAGTAATGGGTGAAAGTTCCTCAGGCTAGAGTTTTATAGCAAAAAGAAGGGAGGGCCTGGTACTTCTAATAGACATACTTAATAAACACTGAAGTGGGATTCGAATGGTATCACGTTCAGGGCATAAGAGGTAACTGATGGAATGAGGATATTTTTATTGGTAGTTATTTCTTCAATTATTTGAATTTTTTCCACTGAAAGTCTAAAAATTTGTGACTGAGATACAAAAGAGTAGTAAGTATGTATGGGCCATTGATAAGAGCAAATAGGAATTCTGAAGTTATAGTCTCATTTCCAGGCTTGTAGAGAATATGTGCTTCTTTTCAACTGTCCAATAAAAAAAAAATGAAGGAAAGTGTTAGAACTGAAAATCAAAAACAAATTTATCTAGTATATTGCAATATACTAGAAACAATGTGTACTGTCTCCTAAATGAAATCAGGATTCTCCTGTCCCTCTATATATCACAATAACTACCTCTTTTTTTTTTTTTTTTAAAGATTTTATTTATTTCACAGAGAGAAACATAGCCAGAGAGGGAACACAAGCAAGGGGAATGAGAGAGGGAGAAGCAGGCTTCCCGCAGAGCAGGGAGCCCGATGTGGGATTCGATCCCGGGTCTCCGGGATCATGACCTGAGCCGAAGGCAGTCGCTTAACCAACTGAGCCACCCAGGTGCCCCTCAATAACTACCTCTTTAATATATTTTCTATCAAAATGTAATTTAATGGTCTTTTTTAAAAAACTGAAGTATAGTTGACACGTTACATTAGTTTCAGGTATAAAACACAGTGCTTCAACAAGTCTGTATGTTATGCAATGCTTGTTAAGTGTAGCTAGGTTTTTTGCTTTTAATTGTAAAAACCAATTCCATAGTTAGGCTTTGGAAAACAAGAGGGGATTATCATCAACACCTGAAAGCTGTAGTTCACAGAATCATAAAGTCCTATGATTACAATTTCTGCTTGAAAAAAAACCACCGTATTTATAAATTTTCTGCTCTTGATTCAAAAGAATCCTGAAAAATCAAAAAAATACCGAAATTATATAGGCACTGGTATGTCAAGAGTCTTAACCTTACCTGGTGTGAAACAGATGGATAGGTGTCTCAAACACTTCTGCTTACTGGATTGTACTGCATAGGCCACAAAGCCTTGTGGTACCTTCCAGACACCAATTTTGACTGAGAAAGGAAGCCAGATGTCTTTCATCAGCTTATACTCTGGAGATGGAGGAATGGGCCAGACACAGATGGATGAGCTAAGAGCAGCCCAATAGGGACAGTCTAAATATGATGTGTTTAATGCCGTGAAACTGGAACTCAATCACCATAAAAAGTTCAGAAGAAAATCAAACACTTGGAAGCTAAAGACGAGCCTACTCAGGAATATGTGGATCAACCAAGAAATTAAAGAAGAACTGAAACACTTCATGGAAACCAATGAGAATGAAGATACATCGATCCAAAACCTATGGGATACAGCAAAGGCTGTCCTAAGGG
>PITA01029603.1:0-17673 GCA_004023965.1 Spilogale gracilis | reverse complement strand
TTGGATTGGGCCACCAAATACTAATGGGGTGATTAAAGAAGTTACTATTAATCCAGACACTACTTGTGGTAATGATTGGGTCTGTGAACATCGATGGCGTCAAATAAGGTGGGTATTCTTATTAAAAGATGTCCTCTAATAATAAATATTCTTAACATTTTATTTTAAACTTAATATATTCATCAGCATTTTATGTGGTATTTTATTTTCAGGAACATGGTCATGTTCCGTAATATAGTTGATGGCCAACCTTTTACAAACTGGTGGGATAACGGTAGCAACCAAGTAGCTTTTGGAAGAGGAAATAGAGGATTCATTGTCTTTAACAATGATGACTGGTAAGTAGATATCAATTAGAAATCACATTTTATACTAATATGTTCTTGGTTTACTACTTTCTCTTCTTGCACATTTTCTTTTTTCACATCTGAAAAATTCTTTAGTCAGTGGATTAGGAAACCACAGAAATCACAAGAAAAATGATGATGGCTTTTATTCTTCTGATCTCTTCTTTTATAAGGGCTTTCTGTTCTAAGTAGAGTTATGTGCATTCTTACATGTCATGTGCAGATATATGAGACACACATGCAGGCTCACATATACATCACACACAAAATACACAGGGTAGTTAATATAAAGGTGGTGAAACTACTAGAAGAACTGTCTTATAACCCCTCTTTCCCTTTTTAAATAATGGGAAAATACTGAAGTACCTTTTTTTTTTTAGTTCTTTTTTTTCAAGTATTCTTGTATCTTTTTTTTCCTTCTTTTTTTTACTTCCCTGTCTCTGTGACAAATAATATATATTTTAAAGCATGTGTATAAAAAAACCCATATCTTATGGTTGGTCAGTGGTTCACTTCAGAAGATTTTCAAGTTTTAGTTCTGAGACTTCTTACTTTCACTGATTAGACTTACATCCTCTGCCTCTGGTATATCCATTTCCTAATATATAGAACTATGAGTTAGAAGATGTCTTCACAAGCGGTTGAAATGTCTCAGTTCCGAGGCCAACTTTCACCATGTGTAGCTCATTTTAGCCTACATTATATTTTACTGACCAAAGATAACTCAAATATATCTCTTTCTTGCCAAAAAAAAGCTATGACTAATCCTTTAATTTCTGTTTTTTGGAAGAAGCAAAATAAATTTAGGAGAGGGCTTTATATTTAAAACCATATACTTCTTCATAAAATGCTAGATTATTTTTATTTACAGCCGAAATTCATTCTCTCCTCTTGTGAAAAGAAGATTTTTGCAGAAATAATCAAATTTAAATTATTGAAAGTAATTAGTATTTTCTTAAGTTTAGATGAGAACAAATTTAAAATATTTGTGTTTACCACAGGGAGTACTTTTACCTAAGGGTGACAGTTCACTCAAATCTTCACTGACATTCCTCAACTATAATTTTGTGATAATATTTACTGCTGACTGGGGAACTGCTAAGTTCTGTAAGATTACTTTTAGTCCTGGAAAACTGTTGACATCTACTGAAGAGGTCTTTATATTTTCTTCTCACTGAGACTTTGATTGCTTAGAGTTCTATAAGCACACAGTTAACTTTTTAGAGACAGTCTGAATTCTTGCTTTTAATTGAGCTGAATTCAAGGTAAATCTTAAATTTTATCTTACAGGTCATTATCTTTAACTTTGCAAACTGGTCTTCCTGCTGGCACATATTGTGATGTTATTTCTGGAGATAAAATTGATGGCAATTGTACAGGAATTAAAATCTACGTTTCTGGGGATGGAAATGCTCATTTTTCTATTAGTAACTCTGCTGAAGATCCATTTATTGCAATTCATGCTGAATCTAAATTATAAAATTTGAAATAAATAGATATGCATACTCAGAGAAATAACCAAGTGCATTTCTTTTCGTGTGTGTGTGTGTGTGTGTGTGTGTGTGTGTGTGTGTGTGTAGTCTTATAATTCATTAATTTTTTGGTAAAAGCTGTAAGTAATTCACTTGAAAAAACTCAGAAAAGCATAAATATCACCTATAATTGTATAAGGTAGCTACAATTAACACCATGTTATATTTTAGAAGATTCATGATGATGTACTTGTCAAAGGAATTTTTAAGAATTCAGAGAAGCATCTTAACAAATATGCTTGTTGCCATTAATAACCATTTCCCAGTATGTATTTATGTATTTCTTCCATCAAGTGTTTCTAATAATTAGTTAGGGATAGCTGATTTAATTATTCCCATAAAAAGTAATAACATTTGAGTGACTGTAACTTTATGAAAGCCCTTTTACAGCTAATAAGTTATAAAATATACTTAAATTATGCAAGGCATATGTCTCAATTATATGGAACTCATAGGAACTTTCTACTGTCTCTGCATTCTTCTTTCTCTTTGTAATGTCTTTAACTTGATATAAATGTATTTTTTTTGTTCCATTTCTTAACCCATGTGGATGGATGTAATTATTTAGGACTCTCATTACACCATACATTCTAGATTTTCTTCCTGATCCTCTAGCTATTCATGTTCCTTCACCTTGACTTTAAATGTGGAATTTGGTAAGGATCTCATCTGTGTCTTATAACTTTCAGTTGTCTTTCTTATTCTTGAGTGATAAAATAAAAGCCATAATTTGGAAACCCTTTTTTTACCTGTAAATTTATCTATAATTATTCTAATTAGTACTACTACTACTACTATTATTATTATTATTAGAGAGAGAGAGAGAGCGCAAGTGGGGAGGGGTAGATGAAGAGAGAGAATATTAAGCAGATTCCATGTCCAGCACAGAGCCCCATGGGGGCTTGGTCTTACATCCCTGAGAACATGACCTGAGCCAAAATCATGAGTTGAGTACTTCACCAACTGAGCCACGCAGACATCTTGTTCCTCTTCTTTTTTTTTCTTTCCTCCTATTGTAATAAAGTGTACTCCATTTTACCAAAGGCCATTCTCCTCACTTGTGTTAATACCATTCTGTTTTATCTCATGGGGGACATTATTTCTTAGATCATCCTTTCTCAGGGCACCTGCATGGCTCAAGTTGGTTAAGTGTCAGACTCTTGATTTCTAATTGGGTCATGATCACAGGGTTGTGAGATCAAGACCCATGTGGTGTTCTGTGGTGGGCATGAAGAATCTCTCTCTCTTCTTCTCTTTTTACCACAGAATCTCTATATTTTCAACAATAATCATTTTCATCTCCTCATTGTCCAATTTCTAATCATGGCTTCATTAAATCTGCTCTTGTCAATATCACCAAAAACACTGATGTTACTACTCCAATGTATTTCTCTATCTTCATTTTACTTTATTTTGCAACAGTATTCAACATGTGAGCCAACCTCTCCTCCACTCTTCCTTCAATCGCTACTCTCTGGTTTTCCTTTTTTCTCACTGGTGGCTCTTTTTCAGATTCTTTTACTGGCTTATCTTCTGTTTGACCTAAAGACGCATTTGTATCTAATTCCCTTTCTTTATTTTTATCCTCTCTCTTCTAAGTATTTTCAGTCTTTTCCATGGATTTAAAACAGACTTTTACATGAAGACCTGTATCTCCCATGCAGATCTTTTCTTGGACTTTAGCCTCTCATTTCCAACAGATGTTTGACTCCACTTCAAGATTTCACAGACAATCTTATACTCTTTATATTCAAAACTCAACCTTCGATTCGATTTTTTTTCCAGCAAGCTTTTGATACTCCCTGATGCCTTGTCTCCCCACTTACTTAGAAACCTCCTATACTCCTTATCTACTAGACTCTTCCCCTTCTCTCAACAATGCCCGATCTCCTCATATAAGCTTTAATGTGAGCTATTAATTGTTATCTTCAAATTATCTCTTAGTTCCTTGCATTTCTGCTTCTTCTACTTGGAAAGCTTTTTTCTCACCTCTCCCCCTAATTAGCTTCTAGTCATCATTCAAATCTTAGCTCAAAGACCATTTCTACATGGACATTTAGCCAGGTTCAAGTCCTCCTGTTATGTCATGACTTTCTCTGATTTTCTTTTTATTACTCCTCATAGTACTATGGGACAATGTCTATTTTGTTCTTTGTTGAGTCCTTGAGTCAAGACAGTGTTCGGCACATATTAGGTAGGAGCTAGTAATTATTTGTAAAATAAATCAAGAACATGAAATAGAAGAAAAAATACATTAATACTTTTTTTTATTGTTACTAATTTTTTTCCAGTGTGTACTAATGATTCTTCTCATTTCCTCTCTAGTTCTTCCCAAATTAAATTAATTCCTATTTACCCTGATTTATTGATCATAAATGCCATGTAATTTCAATAGAAATAAAAATCTATTTGACAAAATTAATCACCTTTTCATAATAAAAATTCTCAACAATTAGGTATAAAAAGAATTTACCTCATCATAATAAAGGGCATATATGAACAAGCCCACAGCTAAGATCATGCTCATTAGTCAACATCTGAAAGCTTTTGTTCTAAAATCAAGAATAAGACAAGGGTGCCCATTCTCACTACTTCTATTCAACATTCTACTGGAAGTTCTAGCCAGAGAAATTAGGTACAACATAAAAAAAAGGCAACCAAATCAGAAAATAAGAAGTAAAATTTTCTGTTTGCAAATGACATAATCATATATACATGGAAACTCCTGATGACTCAGCCAAAACCTGTTAGAACTAATAAATTTAGTAAGTTGCCAGACATAAAATAAATATGCAAATATCAGTTGTTTTTCAATACACTAGAAATGAACTAGCAAAAGAAAAATTAAGAAAACAATCTCATTTGTAACATCCTGGAAAACAAATACTGAGGGGTAAATTTTACCAAGGAGGTGAAAGAAAGATGCATACACTGAAAATTCTAAGACACTGATGAAAGAAATTGAAGAAGATGCAAATAAAAGGAAAGATATTCTGTGTTCTTGGATTAGAAAAGAGTGTTGTTAAAATGTACATACTACTCAAAGTGGTCTATTGATTCAAACCAATCCACATCAAAATTCCAATGACATTTTTTCAAGGAATAGAAAAAAATTCTAAAATTCATATGGAACCTCAAGAACTCCAAAAACTAAAGCAATCTTGAAAAAGACAAAGTTGGAGGCATCACACTTTCTGATTTCAAAGTATACTACAAATGTATATTAATCAAAACAATATGGCACTGACATAAATACACATACATGGACCAATGGAATAGAACACAGAGAAAATAAATAAACCTATGTATAAATAGTCTACTAATCTTTGGCAGGAGTGCCAAGAACACACAATGATGAGAGGATAGTCTCTTCAATAAATGCAACATGAAAAATCACTAAGAACATAGCATAAATAGATTTAAAATGTATTATATCAAGATCAATGTGGCATGATCCTTCCTGTTTTAAGAATACTACTTTGAGACAAGAGGGGAATAGCTCTAAAAAAACAAAAACAAAACAAAACAAAACAAAAATTGACTGCTCTTATAACTTAAAGATCCTGACAACATGATGGGATTTTGCTAAAGTACTTGACCTCAAGTACTGAGGTACTGAGAACAACATATCTATATGCAGAAGAATGAAACTGGACCTCTATCTTACAACACCCACAAATAATTAACAAGAAATGAAATAAAGACTGAAATGTAGGGGCACCTTAAGGGCTCAGTCAGTTAAGCTTTTGCCTTCAGCTCAGGTCATGATCTCAGGGTCCTGGGATCAAGACCTGTTTTGGGCTTCCTGCTCAGCAGGGAGTCTGCTTCTCCCTTAGTCTCTGAATCTGCTCCTCCCCCATTTGTGCTCCCTTTCTCTCTCTCCCTCAAATAAATAAATAAGATCTTTAAAAAAAAAAAAACTTAAATGTAGAACCTAAAACCATTAAACTCCTAGAAGAACACATAAAGAACTTTCATGATATTGGTCTTTAAATGGTTTCATGGCTGTAACACTAAATGCAGACAAGAAAAGTAAAAATAATTAAGTGAGACTATACCAAATTAAAAAGTTTCAGCACAGCAAGGGAAATAATCAATAAAGTAAAAAGACAACCTACAAAATGGGAGAAAACATTTGCAAGCCTTCTATATATCTGATAAGAAGTTACTATTCCAAATATATAAGGAACTCTCACAACTCAAAAGCAATAATAATAACAACAGTAATACCCATTTTAAAAATGGGCAAAAGACTTAAATAGACCTTTTCCCAAAGAAGACATACAAATGGCCTACAGATTCATAAAAAGATGTCAACATTACTAATCATCAGAGAAATGCAAAACAAAACCACAATGAGATGTCACTTTACACCTGCTATGATGCCTATTATTGAACAGACAACAAAAGTTAGCAAGGATATAAAGAAGGAGAACCATTGTACACTGCAGTTAGGAATGTAAATTGGTATAGCCATTATGGAAAAGAGCATGAGCTTCCTCAAAAAATTAAAAATAGAGCTACCATGTGACCCAGAAATCTCACTTCTGGCTATATATCTGAAGGACATGAAATCACTATTTTGATTGATATGTCCCTTCCCACATTCACAGCAGCATTAGTCACAATAGTCAAATATAGATGCAATCTAAATGTCAACAGATAAATGGGTAAAGAAAATGTATATATTTAATGGAATATTATTTATCCATAAAAAAGAAGAAAATTCTGTAATTTGTGAGAACATGTATGAAACTGGAGATCATTATGCTGAGTGAAATAAGCCAGGCAATTAATGTATGATATTGCTTATACATGAAATCTAATAAATAAATAAACAAACAAATAAATAAATAAATAAATAACATAAGGCTGAACTCATAGAAACAGAAAGTGTAAAAGGTAATTGTGAGAGCGTGGGGAGTACAGAATGAGATGATATCAATTTCTAGTTGTAAAATGAATAAATTCTAAGAATCTAATGTACAACAAGGTGACTAAAGTTAATAATAGGGTATTGTATTACTTGAAATTTTCTGAGAATAGACCTTAATATTCTCATATAAAAAAAGTTACTTATGTGAGGTCATGAATGAAATGATTAACTTGATCTTGGTAATTATTTCACAAAGTATATCAAAGCATCATATTGTATAATGTAAATATATACAATTTTGTCCATTATTCCTCAGTACAGCTGGAAACAAAATCATTGAGAGGTCAAGTACTTTAGCAAAATCCCATCATGTTGTCAGGATCTTTAAGTTATAAGAGCAGTCAATTTTTGTTTTGTTTTGTTTTGTTTTTGTTTTTTTAGAGCTATTCCCCTCTTGTCTCAAAGTAGTATTCTTAAAACAGGAAGGATCATGCCACATTGATCTTGATATAATACATTTTAAATCTATTTATGCTATGTTCTTAGTGATTTCTCATACTTAAGAACTTGTTAAGAGTTCCTTCATTTCATGTACAGAAGTAATTCTGCCTGTGAATACTGAGTTATTTCTCTTCTCATGAAAGGGAAAATATGGTGAAGAATCATTGTTCATGATTAGACTTTCACTTGCAAGTCAAAACTGAGTCACTATATATCATCATAGAATATGATCACAGAAAATGATTGAAACTAGCTCCTTCCAGACTAATCTCAATATTATGATTAATAGTATTATTATTATTATTATTAAACTTCCAAATAAAGTACATCTAGATGTTGGACCAATAAATGATAAAAATCTTCCAAAAAGGCACTTAATGTTCAATAAACCAAATCTCTGAAGAGATCGCTTTCTGTGGTATTAAGAGATAAATGAGACAGTTTCTGCAAAGGATAGAAAAATCAGAATATTTAAATCAAAGTTTTGAACATTTGCATTTTGTTCTTATGGCTATATTAAGGAAAATTCCTTCTTCCAATTTGGAATTGACTGGAAAAATTCAGGAGCAGATATCTCAGTTGTAGCTTACAGTTTGTTGCAGAAAATCCTAAAGTTTTAGAAGAAACCATCTGAGAACTCCAATAAAAACAGAACTTAAAAAAAAAAAAAACGGAAGTAAAGTGATATATTAAAAGACCTTTAAAGGTCTTTCACAAGAAATGGAACAGATGGGCAAATACACAGTCTGTTTGCTCTTTCTGTCCTTGAACATAAGTATGGGGGAAAAAAACAGTGTGGTTTGGATCCACTCACATAACCTATTTAGGAAGAAATAGTTATGTTGAAAGGGTTTAGGTTCAAACAGCACCACTTAACACTAGAATAAAAGGATATTTATTATTTCCTTATAATTGCAAATCTGTCAAAATCAACTCAATATTTTTCTTTGATATTCTTAAAGATCTGTTTTGAGTCATGAAATAATTATGTTTTCATAACCAATGGACAAATTTTAAAAATCCCTTTCTGAACCTCAGTTTCCTCCTCTGTAAAAGGAAAGTAATATCTACTTTTTTTAGTTTGATGTATTGAATGAGAAATTATGCATAATACACTAACAACAATTCCTAGTTAAATACATAGTTCTTCATATCTTCAGTAAAAATGTGTCTTTAAGGGGGAGGAGGCAAGCTGGTGGAGGTGTAGGAGACGCTATTTCAACCGGTCCCCTGAATTTAGCTAGATATCTACCAGAGCACTCTGAACACCCATGAAATTGGCCAGAGATGTAAGATTATGCACCTCTGGGTCCCTATGGGGGCACAGGATCATCAGGGGAGAGGTACAAAGGGGGTGGGAGTGCAAGGACAAATATTGGAGGATAAATAGAAGGGGGGAGGGAGTCAGCAGAAGCGAGCCATTGGAAAGGAATACCCCAATGCAAAAGTGCCCTGCGCTTGGGACCAGCAATAGCTTGGAGACTGGTGGCTGCAAGATGGTAAGGGACTGATAAAAGCACTCAAACAGAACAAAGGGACTTAAGGGACAATTGCTGGGCTCAGCAGCCACAGGCGTGGACTTAAGCCCACGGTCTCAGGATGGCCACAGCTGCTGCCTGCCCGGGCCTGGGAGAACCTGGCACAGGCTTGAGCCAGCAGTCCCTAGGGCTGGAGGCTGCCATTTCCAACACAGCCTCAAGGCACTGCCTCTGCTGTGGCTAAAGGACCCAGTGTGGGCTTGAGTCAGCGGCCCCAAAGCAGCAGCGCCAGGACCAGGCTTGCCTGGACCCGTAACTCTCCCAGTTTTGGTGGCACAGAGATACAGAGACAAGTGAGGGCCGTGGGAGACCCCTGAGATGGTAGCTGGCCGCGGGGCACACTGCAGTATTCAAGGGGGTTGGCAGAGAGGGAGTCTATATGTTCTGGACTCTTCTGAGAGGAGCAGACTGTCGTTTCTCTCTGGGGCAGAGATCTGGGTGCAGACAGTTTACTTTGCTCTGACTCTCCAAAAGCGTGCAAAAACTCACCAGAGAACAAAAGCCGCGAGAGAACAAAATCCCCCAAAAGCCAGTTTCCATGAATCCCAGCCCCTTGATAACAGGCAGGGCAACTCTGCCCAAGCAGGATTAACTGAAAAACAATGTGATAGGCCCCTCCCTGAGAAGACAAGCTGAAGGAACAAGAGGACAACCACCACAGGGTCGCCATAAAACTGTAAACCCCAATACCAGGGAAAAGCAGTATATTAAACTCCTGGTATTGCCTCAGAACCTGTATATTTTCTAGGTACAACTTCTCTCTCTCTCTTTTTAATTCTTTCTCATTCTTGTTGTTTTATTTTTTTACCTACTTACCATTTCAACTAGATGTTTAATATATATATTCCATAGTAACTTTTTAGCTTGAACTTTTTCATACATATACTTTTTTCTTTTTATTTTTTTAATATATATAGATAGATAGATATAAACTTCAGTGTTTAATTTTAATTTCCCTGTATCTCTAGAAAGTTAAATCTTCTAATAAAGATAAGAAGGTACGCCCAGGAAGAATTGAAATACCCTTCCTCACCCACATCGAGAGATTATAAGCATTTTCCTGTCACCCCCCTTTTTTATTTTGTGTTTTTATTATTTTTTCTTTTTCTTTTGTAAGTCTTTTTGTTTGTTTTGTTTTTGTACTTTATAAATCTTATTCTTGGGGCTCATTTTGGCTGTTTTTTTGTTTGTTTTGTCTTCTTTTTGGTGGTGACTTCCAATTGATTGAAAATTCCCAAGGTGCACCTTGCTTGGATAGTGGTTGATATTTTTAGCTATACATCCCCTCAGCCTCAACTCAACAGAATGACAAGGAGGAGGAATTTCCAAAAAAGAAAAGACCCAGAGACAAGGCCTCTCTAGAAGACCTAATGGATATGGATCTAAGCAAGACATCAGAAATAGACTTCAGGGTAGCAGTCATGAAGATTATAGTTACAATGGAGAAAGCTAGTAATGGCAGCATAGATTCATTAACTGCAGAAGTGAGAGCAGATCTAACAGAACTTTAAAATGCTATCAGTGAGACCTAATCTTATCTAGATACTCTGACAGTTAGGGTAAATGAGACAGAAGATCAAATTAGTAATCTCGAACACAAACTGATAGAAAAGAAGGATCAGGAGGAGACCTGGAGCAAACCACTTAGAATCCATGAAAATGAATTAGAGAAATAAATGATGCCATGAAACGTTCCAAGATCAGAATTATTGGGATCCCCGAGGGAAAGAGAGAGAGAGAACTAAAAGATATATTTGACCAAGTCCTAGCTCATAAGTTCCCTAATCTGGGGAATGAAACAAGTAATCATGTCCCAGAGGCAGAGAGGACACCCTCAAAATCAATGAGGGTAGACTATGAGGGTAGACAGATCCTCTGGCATGTGATAGTGAAACTTGCATTTCTTAGAATCATGCAAACCATTTTAAGGACAGTTAGGGGGAAGAAATTCCTTATGACAGAAGAAAGAACATCAGAATAATGTCAGACCTGTCCACAGAGACCTGGCATGCCAGAAAGGGCTGGAAAGACATATTTAAGGCACAATGAGAAGAACATGCAGCCAAGAATACTTTCTCTGGTAAGGCTGTCATTCAGAATAGATGGCGAGATAAGGAGCTCTAGAACTGGAAGACACTGAAAGAATATGTGACCACTAAGCCAGCCTTATAAGAAATACTAAGGGGGGGGGGTTTAAAAGGAGAAAGACACCAAGAGGGATACAGAACAGATATACAGAGACAATCCATAGGAACAAGGACTTCACAGAAAACATGAGGACAATAAAATCTTATCTGTCAATAATCACTCTCCATATGAATGGCCTAAATGCTCATATGAAACAGAAAAAGGTTGCAGATTGGATAAAAAGATAGGACCCATCCAAATGCTGTCTACAAGAGACTCATTTTGAACCAAAAGATGCATCCAGACTGAAAGTGAAGGAATGGAGAACCATCTTTCATGCCAATGGACCTGAAAAGAAAGCTGAGGTAGCAATTCTTTTATTAGACAACTTAGATTTTAAGCTAAAGACTGTAGTTAAAGATGCAGGAGGGCACAGTATCATTCTTAAAGGGTCTACCTAACAAGAAGATCTAACAATTGTAAATATCTATGCCCCCAAAATGGGAGCAGCCAACTACATAATCCAACTGTTAACCAAAATAAGAAGACATATTGATAAGAATACATTAATTGTAGGAGACCTTAATGTTGGGTCCGTGGTCAATGGAACAAGGCTGATACAAAAGTGAAAGTAAAGCAAAGCTTTATTTCACACCAAGCATCGAGAATCATACTGACCGGTCAGGGCCATCTCTATGGAGAGAATGATCATATCTAGTTTTACAGGCTAGCTTTTATAGGCCAAAACAGCAAACCACAAGCTGACTGCAATTACATAGCTTCCTAGAGTTAATTATCATCTCCACTGGTCAGGATCCAGGAAGTTAAGGGAATTAACTGATTGGGCTTTTCCAGCTGATCTGGCTCCCCTTTGTTTTTCTGGCCTTTGATACCAGGAACTGGCTTAATAGGTCCTTACACTTAATACCCCATCCTCAGCAATAGATCCACTAGGAAGAAAATCAACAAAGAAACAAGAGCTTTGAATGACACACTGGACAAGATGCACCTCATAGATATATACAGAACATTCCACCATAAAACAACAGAATACTCATTCTTCTCAAATGCACATGGAACTTTCTCCAGAATAGACCACATACTCAGTCAAAAATCAAGTCTCAACTAATACCAAAAAACTGAGATTATTCCCTGCATATTCTCAGACCACACTTATTTTAAACTGGAACTCAATCACAAGAAAAACTGGAAGAAATTCAAACACTTGGAAGCTAAAGATCATCCTGCTCAAGAATGTTCGAATCAACAAGGAAATCAAAGAAGAACTTAAACAATTCACAGAAACCAATGAGAATGAAGACACATATGTCCAAAACCTGTGGGATATGGCAAAGGCAGTCCTATAGGGGAAATACATAGCCATCCAAGCCTCACACAAAAAAGTATAAAAATTCTGAATACACAAACTGTCTTTACACCTTAAAGAACTGGAGAATCAAAAATAAATTAAGCCTACCCCATGCATGAGAAGGGAAATCATTAAAATTAGAGCAGAGATCAATGAATTAGAAACCAGAAATACAGTAGAAAACATCAATGAAACTAAAAACTATTTCTTTGAAAGAATTAATAAGATAGATAAACCACTGGCCAGACTAATCCAAAAGAAAAGATAACAGACCCAAATTAATAAAATTAGTATGAAAGTGGGAGAGATCATGACTAACACCAAGGAAATAGAAACAATCATCAGAAATTATTATCAACAGCTATATGCCAATAAGTTGGATGCATTCCTGGAAACCTATAAACTTCCAAGACTGAAACAGGAAGAAATTGACAACCTGAATAAACCAATATCTAGTAATGAGATTAAAGCACTGATCAAAAACCTCCCCCAAAACAAGAGTCCAGGACCTGATGTATTCCCTGAGGAATTATACCAAAAATTCAAAGAAGAATTAATACCTATTCCCCTGAAGTAGTTTCAAAATATAGAAACAGAAGGAAAATGTCTAGACTCCTTCTATGAGGCCAGCATTACCTTGATCTCCAAACCAGGCAAAGACCCCATCAAAAAGGAGAATTTCAAACCAATATCCCTGATGAGTATGGATGGCAAGATTCTCAGCAAGATCCTAGATAATAAGATCCAACAGTACATTAAAAATATTATCCATCATAACCAGATGAGATTTATCCTTCGGATGCAAGGGTGGTTCAACATCTGCAAATCAATCAATATGGTGGAACAAATTAATAATAGAAGAGAGAAGAACCACATGGTCCTCTCAATTGTGCAGAAAAAGCATTTGATAAAATATAGCATTCTTCCCTGATTAAAACCCTTCAGAGTATAGGGATAGAGGGAACATTCCTCAACTTCATAAAATCCATCTATGGGAAACCTAGAGTGAATATCATTATCAATGGGGAAAAACTGAGAACCTTCCCTTTGAGATCAGGAACACAACAAGGATGCCCTACCTTACTCCTGTTGTTCAACATAGTACTAGGAGTCCTAGCAATGGCAATCAGACAACAAAAAAGAAATAAAAGGTATTCAAATTGGAAAAGAAGAAGTCAGACTCTCTTTTCACAGATGACATGATACTTTATATGGAAAACCCAAAAGATTCCAAATTACTAGAACTCATGCAGCAATTCAGTAATGTGACAGGATACAAAATCAATGCACAGGAATCAGTTGCTTTCCTATACACTAACAGTGTAACTATAGAAAGGGAAATTAGAGAATCAATTCCATTTATAATAGCACCAAAAACCATAGAATACTTTGCAAAAAATCTAACCAAAGAGGTAAAGACTCTATACTTGAGGAATTACAGAACACATGAAATAAATTGAAGAAGACACAAAAAGATGGAAAACATTCCATGCTCATGAATTGGAAGAATAAACATTGTTAAAATGTCTGTGCTGCCCAGAGAAATCTATACTTTCAATGCCATCCTGATGAAAATATCATTGGTATTTTCCGAAGTGCTGGAACACCTGAATCACTAAGGAAATTTTGAAAAAGAAAAACAAAGTTGGGGGCATCATGTTGCCTGATTTCAAGCTATATTACAAAACTGTTATCACCGAGATAGCATGGCACAGCACAAAAACAGACACACTGACCAGTAGAACAGAGTAGAGAGCCCAGATATGGATCCTCAATTCTATGGTCAAGTAATCTTCGACAAAGCAGGAAAAAATATCCAATGGGAAAAAGACAATCTCTTCAATCAAAGATGCTGGGGAAATTGGGCAGCTATATACAGAAGAATGAAACTTGACCATTCTCTTACACCATACACAAAGATAAACTCAAAATGGATGAAAGACCTCAGTGTGTGACAGAAGTCCATCAAAATCCTAGAGGAGAACATAGGCAGTAACCACTTCAAAACTGAATCACAGCAAATTCTTTCAAGACATGTGTCCAAAGGCAAGGGAAACAAAAATGAAAATGAACTTTTGGGACTTCATCAAGATAAAAAGCTTCTGCACAGCAAAGGAAACAGTCAACAAAACAAAGATACGACCCATAGACTTGGAGAAGATATTTGCAAATGACACTAAAGACAAAGGGCTGATATTCAAGATATATAAAGAACTTACAAATTCAACACCCAAAAAACAGATAATCAAGTCAAAAAATGGGCAGAAGACATGGACAGACATTTCTATATAGAAGACATACAAATGGCTAACAGACACATGAAAAAATGATCATCATCATTAGTCATCAGAGAAATTCAAATCAAAACCACATTGAGATACCACCTTACACCAGTTAGAATGGCCAAAATTAACAAGACAGGAAACAACAGTGTTGGAGAGGCTGTGGAGAAAGGGGAACCCTCTTCCGTTGTTGGTGGGAATGTAAGTTGGTGCAGCTGCTTTGGAAAACAGTGTGGAGGTTCCTCAAAAAATTAAGAATAGAGCTACCCTATGACTCAGCAATTGCACTACTGGGTAAATATTGGGTATTTACCCCAAAGATACAGATGTAATGAAAAGAAGGGCCATATGCACCCCAATGTTTATAGCAGCGATGTCCACAATAGCTAAACTGTGGAAAGGACCAAGATACCCTTCAACAGACAAATGAATAAAGAAGATGTGATCCATATATATAATGGAATATTACTTAGCCATTAGAAATGAAGAATACCAACTTTTGCATCAACATGGATGGGACTGGAGGAGATTATGCTTACAGAAATAAGTCAAGCAGAGAAAGTCAATTATCATATGGTTTTATTTACTTGTGGAACATAAGGAATAGCACAGAGAACATTAAGAGAAGGAAGGGAAAAATGAAGGCAGGGAAATTGGAGAGGGAGATGAACCAATGAGACTGCAGACTCTGAGAAACAAGCTGAGGGTTTTAGAGGAGATGGGAGTGGGAGGATGGGTGAGCCCAGTGATGGAAATTAAGAAGGGCATGTATTACATGGAGCACTAGGTATTACACGTAAATAATGAATCTTGGAACACTCCATCAAAAACGAATGATGTACTATACTGTATGGTGATTAACATAACATAATAATAATAATTAAAAACTGTGTTCTTAACACTAAGAGCTAGTAACTTGATATTCTTCTAAAATCTAATTCAATAAAGGAGGAAAAAAAACATAAAACATTGGAATTAGAAGTAATATCTATTCTAACTTGAAAATTTCCTACCTATGTGCCATTCACAGAAAGTTAGCTGACAGAAAATCCTTGTCGTGAATGTAGTGTTTCTAATTCAGTTCTAGGTCCTATCTTAGATCTCTAGTAATTCCTCTATCAGGAACTTCAGCTTCAGCTTTGTATATTACAATCTTACATGTGCTATGAGAACTATAAATAAAAATTAAACAAATCTCTGGTACAATAAAAATGTATATCAATCAATCCAATATATTAAGTACACAGCACTCTTTCAGTACTTTGAAATATGTTATCCGTGTTTAAGTACAAAACATAGTTGGGAAAATATTTAAAGTCATGCAAATAAAGATGGATAGTAGCTTGTCTGATTTCAAAGGGAGGAGATAATGAATATGCTGAAATAGTCTGAGAAAGATTTATGGAAAAGGAGGGTCTTGATATAGGTAAGAAAAATTTGTGAGGATGAAAAAAAAGTCAGGGATATTCCAAGAAAAAAAGCATGACAAAAGCACAAAGGAATGAGAGTTCATGGCAGGAAAGAGTTTCGTTGATTAGCTCTGGAGAGGGGGACTTATGGGATACTAATGGAACATAGATTGGAAAGGTAGAGTAAGACAAAAACAGAATACATTTTTCTGTCAAGACTTTTCTATTAGGTTTTATATATTGATACCAGCAATGACATTTCTGAATATAAAGGATATCACTATCTGTGCAAGATAGTGAAATTCTAGGAATTATAATTCCTTATATTAATACGGAATTAGTTTATTAAGTTTTAGTGTATAATACATTTATGTCTTGCTTCCCTCCTCCCACCATCTCCCACCTATATAGTTTAAATGAAACTGAATTCTGCAGTCCACTAGCTCATAGGTCTGCCAGTCTTATAATTGTTTCAGATTTGCATGAACCTCTATTTGTCAGCCCTCACCCAGGCTTCTATTGTCATAAGTTGAAATAATTGATTTTGAATGACAACCTGCTTCCTGCAACCTGCTTACTATTTTTACATCATTGGGGATGGAAATAATAGAACTATCCCTTGATTTAACTGTCAGTCAAGTGGTACCTCAAACATACTATAAACCAAACAAAGCCTCTCAATCTGCCAGGAACTAATTATTTTTTTAATACTACTGGCTTTGTAGAAGAAAGCTCATATATAAAATACTTCTCTATAATATAATGAGCATTAATAGATTTAAAAATTAAAATATAGAATTATATCCTATAAAATTCCCCTTCAGTGAGAATAAACCTATAATTTTCACTTGAGAGAAAAACCATTTGGTATATTTGCTTCCTTTTACTCTAAAGATAACAAACCAGTGAAGAAATGTGTATGCATTTAACAAAAGTAGCTTAAGAAGGGTAGGAAAAAAGGACAAATAGCTCGGTAGAAATTTTTCTGAAGAAGTGAATGTTTCAGCAAAATGCAATGTTATTTTACAGAGGTTTAATTTTAAAGATACTATATGGAAATATTTTAGAGGTACTGTATGCAGGCTTAAATGCTTTCTAATATGTAACATTTTTTTTCTGGGCCCTAGGGTCAAACTAATTGAAAAAGCAAACAAGAATTAAGGAGGAAGGAAACCAAAACTTAACCTTTATTAACAAGCTGATATAGGATAATGCAATTTGTATCAATGTAAGTGACATTTCTAATGGTGAACCCAAAACTTAGGCATTGCCATACAACAGCCTGAAATGGGACAAAGTTCTCCCAAAGAGATGAGCAAAGCACCTCTTGAAAAAAAAAAAAAAAAAAAAAGAATGTCTTTATCAGAATAACTGAATCAGTCCCAAGAGCTGAATTATAGTTTCTTTCATTATTCTTTGCTAGTGACATTTTAATAGAATTTCAGAGCTTTCTTTTTTATTTATTTATTTATTTATTTATTTGTTACTAAATTTTTTTTTTTCCCCATTCCCAACACCCAGTGCTCCACGCTCTAGGCGCCCCCAGTACCCACCACCAGGCTCTCCCATCCCCCCACCCCCCTCCCTCCAAGTCCCTCGGTTTGTTTCTGTGTCCAAAGTCTCTGTTGTTTCGTTTCCCTCCCTAGATTACCCTAGTTCCCATTTCCTTTCCTTCTCCCACTGTTCTCCAGG
>PITA01029602.1:0-17664 GCA_004023965.1 Spilogale gracilis | reverse complement strand
GCACCGCAAGTAAGTGAAACCATGCGATACTTGACTTTCTCCTCTTGGCTTATTTCACTCAGCATAATCTCTTCCAGTCCAGTCCATGTTGCTACAAAAGTTGGATATTCATCCTTTCTGATGGAGGCATAGTATTCCATTGTATATATGTACCACATCTTCTTTATCCATTCATCTGTTGATGGGCACCTTGGCTCTTATCAGACAAATTGGATTTTAGTCTAAAGACTGTAGTCAAAGACACAGAAGGACACTACATCATTCTTAAAGGGTCTATACATCAAGAAGATCTAACAATTGTAAATATTTATGCCCCTAACATGGGAGCAGCCAACTACATAAGCCAACTGTTAAACAAAATAATCATATTGATGCAAATACACTAATCGTAGGAGATCTTAACACACCACTCTCAGCATTGGTAAAAGGTTAGACATTTAACATATAGCACACAGTCTGTAAGTGAGGCAATTCCCGATCTAGAATCTAGTTCTCCTGCCTCCAAGTCCCACGTTCTTTCCATGAAATACCATCTAACTTTGGAATGTTAAGTCTGTAACACGTTTTATAACATTTTATTAAAAAAATACATTGTAGACTATGAATAACAAACCAGCACCAAAATTAATCCTTGACATCAATGAACATTTATTTAGTGATACTTTGAACCTGCAATTTAGGTTGGGATCAGCTGTTTAATTGCTCTGATTTCAGCTGAGATTCTCTTTTAAATCTGTATTCAGCAACAAAGTCAGGAAGCAGCTCTGTTTCCTAGTATTTACTGCTTTATATTTGGGAAAACAACCATGGACTGGGCAACTGGGCCATCGTTCCTTGCCACACAGCTGGCTACACAGGACTTCACATCTTTGCTTAGAAGGCTGTTGAGAGAATAGGAACTATCAACGACCTCTTAGGCTAAGCTCTAGCTGGAACTGCACAATGTCACTTCCTCTGAACTTTCTTGGCCAAAAATGTCTCAAAGCCGGCCTGTTTTTGTTCATCTCCTCTTCACCGGGTGGGTGAAGTAGGGATTTCTGAAGTAAATTATTGCCAAACACATGACACCTGAGACTGGACAATAGAGATTGGCAGTAGTTTATTAATCATACATACTCACATCCCAGAGGAAGAGGAGATCATGCAGTGGTTGTACTTGAGGACCGAGGGAACAAGCAGGGATTATGGGAAGCAAGGGTTATCTTGCAGGCTGCCAGAGAGATGAAACCCATTAGGTGGAATACTGGGTTGAATGCAGCTGGTCTGACTGATAGGGAAGGAGCTGGGTGGATAGACTTTTTCACCAGGGAGGCATACCTGGTGAGGGCACAGAAACTGTTGGTTAGGCCTTTGGGTCCCTGTGAGGTGCAAAGATTTCACTGCAGCACTTAATACAGCATATTAATTTCAGGCTTAACATCACACAGCCCAGATTCAAAGGGAAGAGGAATAACGTTCAGTTCTTTAGTGGCCGTGTACTCTGCTAATGAGCTAAACTGAAACCCGGTATTCTAGAATTCCCTTTCGTGCACTGTTCTGGGCCAATACTGGCCATTAGAGAAACCTGCATAAGATCTGGAAGTGAAAGTGAAGCAGCAGCCATGCTAATGTTTGGAAGAGGAGTGTAAGGAAGATGCTACTGAGATATCCACATGTTGTCACAGACCTGCCGGTTTGCTTTATTGACTGACCTTGTGAGGCACAGCCAGTCCTGCGGTTCCTCCACTTTCCATGAATTTCTGTCAAAACTGTGAAGAGTATGAAATTTTATTCGACTTGCAATCTAACAGATTAGCCTGCCACAGTTTCATGGATGCTGGCGGATAACCACAAAACTCCTAGGTCGGAATCAAAGGACTTTATTATTCACAACACAACAGGCAGCATGGACTTCCTGCTTGTGTCAGTCCTCCTGTCCCCTGAAAACCACAGAGGCAACACAGAATTGCATAGGGGATAGTTTATAGCAAAACTGAAGAACACTGAGCTGAGGACAGCCTAATCTTTTGGAGTGGTAGGAGCCAACTTGCCCAACCTCTGCACCTGAGAAAGACAGTATCTTTATTATACTGGTCAGCAAACAAATATACTATTTTCCCTGGTAGGAAAGATCCCCCATCTTCAAAGCTGTTTTGCTCTCCAAATATCCCTGATGCTTAGATCCTTAATTAAGGGAGCCAGCTTCTCCTGCAGGTTCCCCATCTCACTGACACTGGGTGCTGGAAGCACCCAAAACTGCTTTCAGTTTGCACTTGTGGGTTCAGTTAATTCTCACAATTTCAAACTTTGTTTGGCTCTCCCTCAATACAAGTCCATCTTTCTTTTTTTTTCTTTTCTTTTTTTTTCAAGTCCATCTTTCTAACTGCCTGGCAACATGGGTAGAAGCAGCAGATATTCATACATTGTTTAACCAGCTCCCATTGTTGTCTGGACCTGCTTTTCTCAAATAAATTTCTTATTCTATATAAATCTTCCCGTTTCCACTTCTCCCTTTACATACAATGTCTTTTTTTTTTTTTTAAGATTTTATTTATTTGCCAGAGAGGGAACACAAGCAGGGGGAGTGAGAGAGGGAGAAGCAGGCTTCCTGCCGAGCAGGGAGCCCGATGTGGGGCTCAATCCCAGGTCTCTGGGATCATGACCTGATCAGAAGGCAGTCGCCCAACCAACTGAGCCACCCAGGAGCCCCCATACAATGTCTTAATAGGAGAAACTACAAGTCATGTTGCAAAGGCTAAGGAGTATACCACAGATTATTAAGAAATGATTAATTTATTCTTTGTAACTTTATATAATGGCATTGGATCGATGAGTTTATAGGGAGGCTGATTCCAACTCGATAAACATGAAGCCTCAATAAATGTAAAAGCCAGAGCCATCCAGAGATGAATTTGTTAGAAACTAGTGAGTTCCCTTAACTTCAGAGTCTTCAGGTTTAATTTAGATTAACATGTGGCAAGGATACTATAGAAAGGAATGAAACAATTGTGATGTTATGTGTATATGCCTAAATAACAGGTACTAAAAACAGATACATGGGAGTCAGTGTCGTAAAATGGTAAAAAAGCATCAGTTTAAGTCAAAGAAAGAAGGAGGAGAAGGAAATGATGTCAAGTTCAACTCTATGGATCTAGGATGAGTCTTTCTTAAAAACTGAGATATTGCAGGTGTTGGCAAGAAAATGGAGTATTAAAATAAGAATCAGCAAAGCAAGAAGGAAAACATAAGACTGTGGTAAAATAAAGTGAAGAAGGGCATGCCCATAAGGTAACTTTTTTAAAAAAAGATTTTAGTTTTAAGTAATCTCTATACCCAACATGGGGTTCAAACCTACAATCAGGAGATCAAGAGTCTCATTCTCTACTGACTGAACCAGGCAGGCACCCTGAGAAGAATTTAATGCAAGCAATTATAAGAACAAAATTCACAACTATTCATAAGTGTACACCAGAATATTTTCCCTGAGAAATTTGTTATAAAAATATTAATATATTTGTTACATAATTTGCATAAAAGGTTATTCTGTTTTTTATTGACATAGCAATATATATATATATATATATATATATTACCATTTTTAAAAACTTTAAATATAATTTTAGTGGCCACTATAGCTTCAGCCATATGTCATCATTTAATTGAACATACTGATGGATACTTTCATATCTTCTACTTCTTTAGTAATATAAAGTTAATGCATTTATAATAGAAAATATGATAAATATAAATAACAATATATTCAAATTTATATGTATTTCCAATTCTTTCTTTTTAACATTTTTATTTCATTTTTAAGTAACTTGACACCCAACACTGGGTTTGAAACCATCACCCTGAGATCAAGACCCATGCTCTCCTGACCGAGCCAGCCCCACGCCCTTCCAATTATTTCTTTTACTTGCTGTATCAAAGCATGTGAACTATTTAAGGATTCTTAATACTTATAATTAAGTTGCCTTTAATGTATATCATGCCTCTTTAACCTGTAAAGGTTTATTACCTTACTATAAACTCCCCTACAATTAGTGTTTATTTAAATTTTAAACTTTAATATGAAAGGGAAATATGACACCTTGTGTATTTCATTCCAATTTTTGATCATTCATGAGAATCACTTTTCATACACTTATGAAGTGCATGCATATGATGCTTATCTAATTATGTATTAGATACTAGACATTTTCTTCATGAGCAGGGGGAGGGGCAAAGGGAGAGAGACAGGGAATCTTAAGCAGACTGCCCACTGAGTGCAGAGCCCCACATGGGGCTCAATCTTAGGATGTTGAGATCTTGACCTGAACTAGACAAGAGTCAGACACTTAATCAACTGGGCCACCCCAATGCCCCAAAGTACCTCATCATTTTTACAGAAAATTATAATTATACTTACTAAAATCTCTATTGGTATTACATTAATCTATAAATTAACTTTGAGGAAATGACATATTTATAATAGTCAAAAACTTTCATCAAGAAAAAATATGCTTTTCAAGTCTTAGTTTATATTTTGTAGAACATTGTTCTTTTTATTTTTTCCTCTTGCATTCATTACTGTACTTTATATTTAAATTTCCATTAGTGTGCATTTATCTATTTATGTTACTGTGAAAGAATGGAAATTTTTTAATTTACCTGTATTTCTTCTAATTGATTTTTGATAAATGATTCCTTTGCTATTAGTATTCTGTACTCCTGAACTTGAGTACTGCAGTGGGTTTGGTCAATGCTCTGAGTCTGTCCAGGTAGATAGGATGATACAGTGGCTAAGAATATAAGATCTACTACCACAAAAACTGGATGTAAATCCTGGCTTTATAATGTACTGGCTGTGTACACTGGAACCAATACTTAATTTCTTATTTTATCAATTTTCTGCATACCTACATCATTTCCCACTTGTATGAGTAAATCTGTAGGACAAATTCCTGTTAGTGGATTATTGGTCAAAGGTATCTATGATTTAAAATGTTGATGGATATTCCTGGTTGCTCTCCATACATACATATATACATACTAATTTACACGAACACAAGTATAGTATAATAGCTCTTATTTCTTCAGAAATTGACCAGTAAAAACGATTTTAGACTTTTTGTCCTTGAGAGGTGAAAAACTGTATACAACTAGAGTTTCATCTTGCCTTTTTCATAAGAGAGGACAAACATCTTTTCATATATTTAAAAGCTCTTTTTATATCCTTTTTATGAATTATCTCTTTTCCTCATTTCTCTAATTTTTTTTGTTTTTTCTTTTTGCATTATATTTTAAGTGTGTAAATAATTTTTATATAATTACTGGATGAGTTTAAAATATTTATAATTTCTAAGGAATTTATAATTTTTAAAAATATTTTAAATTATATATTGGTTCAATGTAAAATTAATTGTTTATTAAGATATGATCCAACTTTACTTTTTCACAATATGACTTCTAGGTTCTAGTACAATTTACTCAGATATTCATATTTTGCCACTTATACAACATTTTAACATTCAATTTGCATTTGGAACTTTAGTAGTATTCTCTCTTAGCATTCTATTGCTTGTTCAGTTTATTTACTAACTAATACTAAAACACTAATTGAAAGTTGATTTAGTATTCAATAGGTAAGTTCCTCCTTTTTGCTTTTCTTTTAAAATTTTTTTAAACATATTTGTTAGTTTCTTAGCTTAATATCAATCTGACTAAATAATATCCTATATTTTGTAGGCATTCCCCCCCCTTGGGATTTTTTATAGACCACTTTACGGAAAAGTGGCATCTTTATACTATAAGTCTTCCAAAAGGAAGGTATGTTTTACACTTGACTAAGATATTTTAATGTAGCTCTTAAAAAATATATATATATTTATTTGAGACAGAGAGAGGGAGAAAGGGGTGAAGTGCAGAGGGAGAGGGAGAAAAGTAGACTTCCCACTAAGTGTAGAGCCCTATGAGGGGCTCCATTCCAGGACCTTGAGATCACGATCTTAGCTGAAATTAAGAGCCAGATGCTCAACCGAGTCACTGAGGCACACTTTAATGTCTCTTATAAATACTTTATAGTTATTTTTATATATCTAACCAATCCTGGTCTTAGCCATAGACATTTCATTTGTTGTTGCTATCATAAATGGGGCTCTTCTTTCATTATATATTTTCAATGATTTTTTTATACATATAAAAATGATGGAATTTATTAGTTTATCATGATGACTTATTTTACGGTTTGTAATATTTCCACTAGATTGCACGTGGTGTTTCAAGTATATAGTCACATCAATTGAATAAAGTAATAAAGTCTCTGTTCCAATGTTTATACTTCTAATTCATTTTCTAATTTTTCCCACTACGACTTCAATGTTTGATAGTAGAATTAGCAGACATAACTATGACCTTTTAAATTTTAATGTGAGTGTTCCTATGAATTATTCCTTTTCCATGTTGGCATCCTGTGGTTGAGCTAGATCATTTAGAATGATATGAAAGCATATAAATATCACTATTTTACAGTTTTGTTTACTGTCAAAAATAATAGTTGTAGTATTTTATCAAATGCATTTTTTTCACTTATGTTAGTGATTTTATTTTCTTGGATATGTTAAATTACAGATTTCTAAATAACAAAATATCTTCTTAGTCCTATAATTCATTCTGGTTGTTTTCTTGGATTTCTGTAACTTATTAAAATTTTATTTTCAGAATGAACAAATGGGCATTATAAGTTTACATCTTTGAAAATGTCTCATTAAAAAGTAAAATACAAAAAAAATTATTAAGTCATGTGTAAATTCACCAAAAAAAACGTGTTATAGAGTTTCTTGTCACCTTCTAGGCTTAAATACTGGCATGACAAAATTTACAACAAAATGACATTTTTCCCAAAGTGAGATTTTATTTCATCCTTCAAATCATCTTAATATTTTTAAAAAATCTTCCATTTTCTTTTTGTGTGATTTCACCAGACTTACTCATTTTATTCTTGCTTGACCCTATTTTCTTTTCTCTTGAGTCTACTTTTTATTGTTTTCATTATGTCATTCATCTTTTAAGTGTTTTTTTTTAAATTTCAACTCTTTTATTTTATTACCTTAATCTCTTTTAAAAATTCATATGCCTCCTTTATATCTCTCCTTAAGATTTCTCCTTTATTTTCTGAGTTTCATTTTGTTTGGCTTTTCTGCAAAATTATGGAGAATGACTTGTCTAATCTCAGATTCTTTTGGCACTCCTCTTGTGATACTGCTTATTTATGCTTTGCATACATTTCTTTCCATTTTTCTTCAGTTTATATGTTCCAATTCCATGATGGTTAACTTGTAATTCATATTCTTTTAAAAAATATCAACTTAATAGGGGAAATGATGAAAAGAAAACTTTCATTTTAATTTACATTTTTATATTAATTTCTCAAATATATCCTCCCCAGATGATTGCTGCCCCTGAAGGAGTCTTTTCTTAGTTTCCAGGGCTTAGCAAGTTAGTCATTATTGAAGATATTTAGTTATGATGCTCTTCCAGTCACTGCTGCTTCTCCTTTTGTGCAGCTGCCCCACAGTAATCTCTGCCATATAAAGGCAAGGCTATAAAAAGTCCAACTCCAAAGTTGTGATTTCATCTTCAACTCCACCCCCTATATAACACACTAATGTGTAATAGGATCCCCACAGAGATAACTCCTCCACCACACACACTTTTCTTTTCTTTTCTTTTTCTTTTCTTTTCCCTTCTCTTCTTTTTTCTCTTCTTCTCTTCTCTTCTCTTTTCTCTTCTCTTTCTTTTTTCTTTTAACACATACTTTTTTCATGGCATATCCTAGTCAGTAGATGTTCACTGTAACCAAAATTGGTAGATGGAGCCTTTGAGATGTAACAGCTACTGAACCAGTCATAGAAAAAAATGTATACCCACCCGAATTCTATTGAGTTATGTATATGTTGTCAACATCCTCTTTGTATACATCCAAACTCATATTACTGGATTATATTTCTTCATGGTTTATGCCTTGGAATTCCAATTTCCTTTGCTTTATTAATATAGACATATTTTCTTTAAGTTTCAGAAAATTTTAAGGATAGTAAAGTATATTTGCCTTTGAGCTGCCATCTTTATCAAATTACCTTGCAATGATTTTGATATCTCAGTGAATCTTTGAAATGAATCTGATCATTTCAATATTTGTCTTGTATCTCTAGGTAGAAATCAATGACAATGTCTAAAGAGATTTTTTTCACTCAAAATTCATGGAGCTATACTTAAGTCTTTGGCAAGTTTTGCTATTGTCTCACAACACTGATAAAGAGGTACAAGGGGGCACCTGCGTGGCTCGGTTGATTAGGTTTCTGACTCTTAATTTCTGCTCAGGTCATGATCGCAGGGTCCTGGAGTCAAGCCCAGTGTGGAGCCCAATGTTGGGCTCTGTGCTCAGTAGAGAGTCTGCTTCTCTCCTTTCCCTCTGCTGTTCCTCTCTCTCTCTCTCTCTCTCTCTCTCTCTCTCTCAAGTTAATTTATTAATTAATTTTAAAAGAGGTGCATGTCCAATTGCATTCTATGACTAGATTTCAGAAGTTACAGTTATAGTACTTATGTATTATTCAACTATTATGAACAATTATTATGTCTAATTCAAAAAGGTCATCATTTCTCCAAAAAACTGTTCTCTTAAAGTCCTTTTATTCATTAAAACTAAACATAGTTTCTATATAAAAAAATTATACTATATTTTAATTAGTACTGTTAGAATGCTCTTTAAAGAGAAAAATACATTATTCCCACCCAACAGAATTAAAAAGAATAAGACATAATATAGATAAATATTTTGTAGTTCACCAGAACCTAATCTATAGCAAAGGTCTGGAGACTGGAGAAGAAGTATTCAGAAGAAAGCTCATTCCTTCACTGAAGTTATTGTTTAGTAGTTCAATTACTGTGTCCAATTAAGTTATTTCTAAACTCTTGCTACTTTATTTTCAACTAAATTTCTTTATTTTTTTTGAAAGAGACTGCCACACAAGCACAGATAGTAATAAAAATAACCCTATGTTTTATTTCTAGAATTGGTAAAACAGTAAACAAAATAAACTTAGAATTGTGTAATAGGCTATACTTCATCTATTTTTTTGAATTGAATCTTCCAACACTCCCTGTTAAGGAATGAATACTTCCACATTCTTCCTTTCTGTATTGTTATTCTTGGTTACTTGGTCAAAGTTAATTGAGATGAGGAGTGAGGAAATAGTGCATTTAACCCATCAACACAGATATACAAATCATATTTTTGAAGACTATTGGCAAATAGTCAAATAGCACTGAATAGATTCTCAGTATATATGTGTAAAAATATGTTTGTGTGTTTATGTGTGCACTTGGATAATCTGGTAAGCATGGATGTCAATTCTTCATTTTGAAACATAATTTTAACTAGACAACAACAATGCAACTCACCTCAAAGTAAAAAGATATTGATATTACTAGATCTTAAGCAGGACTCTCAATAATAAGATGCTGCTTTCATCTTCAAAAGTACGTTTAATAATTTATAAATACTCCATAAATGAAGCATAAAATATAAGTGTAAAGAACAGATGTTAAAATCAAAACATGATATTCAGGGATTTGTTAGAAAAAATACAAATAAAGGAAAAGGGATTTATTTAATGATCATAACTGTATAATGTATTCATTCAATACTTAACTGCAAATTTAGTCCTTTTGAAGCAACACTTTCAAAACTGTTCTAAGAGCTACAGAAAGGAGGTCTAAACTTGAATTTAAAAAAAAGAAAAAGATAGGGCACCTGGGTGGCTCAGTGGGTCAAACCCTCTGCCTTCCGCTCAGGTCATGATCTCAGGGTCCTGGAATCCAGGCCCTCATGGGGTTCTCTGCTCAGTGGGGAGCCTGCTTCCTCCTTTCTCTCTGCCTGCCTCTGCCTACTTGTGATCTCTCTCTCTGTCAAATAAATAAATAAAATCTTAAAAAAAAACAATCCAGAGAACAAGATATATATGCTTCATGGTTATTCCCTGTAGTGATTAGGGAAAATCATAGAGATTATATCCCTACCAGTCCCTAATAAAAAAAGAAAAAAGAAAAAAAAAAGGAAGAAAAAAAGAAAAGGAAAGAATTTCAACAGGCAGAGGAGAATGAGTAAATTATTCCAGGCTGACAAAAAACAAGAGTGAAAAGATTTAGGAACAATAAAAATAGGGGAATTACAAAAGATCCTGAAGGCTAAAGGACCCCAAATTCCAAATGTACAAAAAGCAGTCTAAAGATTAGGGTTAAGACAAAAGCAGAGGTCTTAGAGCTGAGATGATTGAAAGTATTGTGAAGGTATTTACTAAGTACTGAAGGCAGAGTTTGATTTGGGAGTAAGTAAAAGTTTGTTTTCTAGACATGTTGTCTGAGGATCCACCAGATTATATGCTTATAAATATCCAGAAATTAATGAGCAATTATATTTGTACCTGAAAAAAGAACATCAGATATTTGTTTCCTTTTTGTCACCATTAGTCTCTTAAGATCAGACTTTTCAAAACTATGCTTAATCATTCTTAAAAAACTAGATTTGACAGTAATCTTCATAAAAATGATGTTTGTTGTAGCTTTGGGAGCTGAAGAAACAGACAAAACCAAAGCTCCCTAATCCTTATGTGTTTAGACAGATAGGTCTAAGAAAAGCTAAAGTGAGGAAATTTGAAAATAGCCATCAGAAATGGAGGAAAATTGAGAGTGTATGTGAAGTAAATTTGACAAGATAATACCTAACTGGGTGAAATCAATCCCTTCAAATGTCATGGACATACCAATGAAGAAGACAGAAATTGGAGATAGGAAATCATTAATGCCCTGTCAAATAAAGTGTGTGATGAAGACAGGTGGCAAATTTTTACTCCGTTTTTTTTTTTTTCCGTTAAGTTTTGAAGTAAAATAAATGGCAGTTCTTAGATGAAATTCTTCAGAGGAGGTAGGTAAGGTCAGTAAGAGTGTTAATTAAGTCAGAGAAAATATGAGTGGGAATCATTCATCAGCCATCTTAGTTCAGCAGTACTTCAGAGACCAGGAAGTGCATTCCACCTCAACCACTCACTCCGATTGTGATACACTCTATACCATCCTCTCTCTGAACAGCTCAGCGTGTTAAACGTTACACTGAAACTCATTCTCTTTCTTGAAAGACTCCTATTTTTCTTCTTATTCTCACTCTTTTCTTTTTTAATCTTCAACAAGAGGGGCATTTCTAATTCTCCTCCATATGTCAGAGGCTTCCAAGCCTCATTTTTAACTTTAATTATCTAAGCTATCCAGGCCAACATATCAGGTAAAATCTTTCCAATATTATCCTCTGCATTTCAATATTTTCTTTAATTCCATCCATTTTGAAAATATAGCACTGGATTAAACCAACACTTCCTCTCCACCCCTTCATGAAAATCACTGGAGAAGGTGGTATGATAGCAAAATTTTATCATAATGAACAAAATCAAAGCTCCCCAAATCAACTTTAAAGCTGTCTCACAATGTTTCTTGGTTTCCCAAATCCCATTTTCCTAAATTTTATTACGGCAACCAATTTAATTCATATCAATTTCTTCAACATACTCTCTTAAATGCCTGTCTCACTCCAATTATTGCCTTATTATTCAGATCCTCTTTTTAGCCAGAATTTTTAAATTTCCTTTGAATTTTCTTTTCCTTATTTATTATTTAACCCTCACACAATGCTTGATGGTTTTTTCCTCACAAAAATACTGAAACTGTTTTTCACAGCTTTATCAACTCATTTTGGATACTAAATCAAGAAGGTATGTTAATCCTTTATTACACTTAATTTTTTCAACAGCTTTTAACACTGTCCACTATGGCTTCCTTAATACTGCCTCCTATGATGATAAACTCTTTAAGATTATCTCCTTCCCATTTTTTTTACAACTACTTTGTATGCCCCTTTCCTTCAATTTATGTCATAGACGACATTTTTCCTGTCTGTTTTAGACCCCCTGATTTTTCTCTCATGTTGGATTATCCTTTCTACATTTTCCATCATGGCTTTAATAAATACTTATAAAAATTTACCCCCAAATCTGTTTCCTCACTAGTTCTCTCTCTCTCTTCTTAGACCCAGATTTAGATTGCTAAATTGTTATTTCCACTTGAGTTGTCATATTCTTCAACACTGAATTTCTTATTTTGCCCCTAATACCTGCTTCTCATTCCGAATTGCCAATATCAGTGAAAGCTGCCTAACTTTCTACACAGTTGGTTATGCAAAAGCTTTTATACCACTTAAAAAAAATACCTAAATTCTGCCCCTTCCTTCATACTATGCTTCATTACATCATGTCAGTTCTTAGTGCTAATCTCACAAACCCATTCATCTTTCTTTATCCCCAATGGCACCAATCTTGATAAATCTCACCTATATTTCTGAAATACAAAAAAAACAATAAGCAGATACCTTTTTCACAAGTCTCTGTCCCCAAGTTTTCCCTTCTCAGCCTACTCCCCCTACGAAAGTAAAAAATTATTCTAGGCCATGAATTCACTTTGTTGCTTTTTAGAATCACCTTACTTTCCTTTTAGGATGGCATGCAATAGCCTCATTTGGTCTGCAAGTCCCTTCATGATATGGCCCTTGCTTATCTACCTAGAATTATCTCTTGTCAAGTTTCACACTGTAAGTGAAATACATTCAATTTTCACTCCTCTGAATGTGTAATATAACTTCTAACCTCTGATTATTCCTCACTTATAACACTCTTACTTTTGTTTCCTTAGTTTGTAAACTCTAATATCCTTCAGGTTTTGGTTGTTGTTTATTACTAGAAAATTCCTCAACCCTCTAATTGGCAGATAACCTTCATCTGTGTTTCATAGAGCTGAAACCAATTTGCTCTGATTTCCTTTTCATTTATCTCCGTCTTTTATGAAACTCAAAGCTACATGAGGGTCAAAAACATTTCTATTTGCCACTGTATACAAAGAAATGATCTCAAGCCCCATACAAGTGCTCTGCAGGAATTTATTAAATCAACAGATTCGCTCATAAAAGAGGAAAAGCATGCAGATGAAGCAAATATGCAAAGAAGCCTGAGATTCTGAGGATGGAGAGGGAATAAATCATACAAATAGATTGTAATTTCTCCAACAATCCTAATGAATACTTCATGTTCCCATAAGTATCAAAATCATTAGACAGTGATTTTTCAACTGAAATCATAGGTCCCCTGTAGAGATCCCTTTGGAATTTGTGTGTGAGTACATGCAGTTCTGCTCTTCTATAACATTGTTTTCAACTGTGCCTGCTTTGCTACTTTACAGACATTTGGCCATATCTGCCAATGACCTTCACAGGCCTTGTGTAGCACTCCTGCATAAATGGCCTGCAGCCATGTTGGATTATACAGCATCTGGTTGCCACCAAAAAGTGGATGCAATTTTAAGAAATGTTTTCATGGCATGTATATTTTACTGTGTATTTTTATTGTAAAGTAATGGGGTAGAGGATTTATAGTAGGCAATGCTCAGCAAAAACAGAATAATATTGAGAACATTGATTTTCTAGGTTATTGTGAGAATTAGGAAGATAGAGAAGTACTAGAAAATGGTGAAAATACACCAGGGTGCCTGGGTGGCTCAGTGGGTTAAAGCCTCTGCCTTCGGCTCAGTTCATGATCTCAGGGTCCTGGGATCAAGACCCGCGTGAGGGTCTCTGCTCGGCGGGCGGGGAGCCTGGTTCCTCCTCTCTGCCTATTTGTGATCTCTCTCTCTCTCTCTGTCAAATAAATAAATAAAAATATTCAAAAAAGAAAACACACTAAAATAATTATTGTGTTAAATGTTATAATTTAAAAGTACTTATGATTATACAGTACTTCATTAGCAATAACTTTACTTTTTAATGTTTTCCAAATTAAATTTTATAGAACATATTTCTGAAACATTCATGTTTTGTTAAAAAAAAAAACTGTTATAAATTTAGTGTGGGAAATGCTAACTAAATCCTTGGTCTCTTCTTTGAGTTCCACAATGAGCAAGAAAATTATTTTCAATGTTATTTAATCTAAGATTTCTCATACTAATTTGATTAGGAAAGTTCTTTTTTCAAACTAACTTCTAATATCATACCTGTTGCATAGAATAAATTGTGGGAAATGTCATTTTAGTTCACCCTGGAATTGTTATTGCTATATATGTTTATATCATATTTATAGATGTTTGTGTTTATGTAAGGTTTTATTTGTGTAAAAATTTTTAAAGAAACTGGGCACCTGGGTGGCTCAGAGGGTTAAGCCTCTGCCTTCAGCTCAGGTCGTGATCTCAGGGTCCTGGGATCGAGTTCCACATCGGGCTCTCTGTTCAGCAGAGAGCCTGCTTCCCCCTCTTTCTCTGTCTGCCTCTCTGCCTATTTGTGATCTCTCTCTGTCAATAAATAAATAAAATCTTAAAAATAAGATTTAAAGAAACTAATATAAGCAAAGGAAGAGACACATATAATATTTAGAAAATATTTATCTATATACTTATTTCATTGGTAACACAAGTGCGTTCAACAAAGAATAGGAGGTTGCTTAAAAATAAAATTTAAAATAATAAAAATTATAGCTACAGATTTAGTATCATAAGGCAAAGTGTTTTATTTATATTTGTTTATATTATGTTATTTTGCTTATTTATTATAGCATTATAACAAAATGTTATAATAAGCATACTTACACAATTTTGGATGAAATCTCATTTTTCTGCCAAATTTGGCTAAGCAGAGCTGTCTCTATCTTTTAAAACTGTAGAAATCTATTACTACTCAATTTCCAATGTTAATTTTATTCTGTTTCTTCCATCATATCAATAAATATTATTTTATATCCTGATTTTTATGTGTGCATAATTGTCTCATATGTATACCATGACTGCAGCTTGTATTGACTTTTCTCTGACTTCTATTCTGAACAAGAACAATATGATCGCTCATTCTGCATGAACTCAATATTGGCTTTTTGTCAATATTTAAGAACAGAATTTGCATGTCAATACTACAGTTGAGAGTCAGAGTTGATTTAGAATGTTCTAAGAGACTGTATAATAGCTCAGCAAATTAAAACTAAGATACTTTGGCCATCTTTGCATCTTAATGATATGAAATTGCTTTTAGACAGTACGGAGGTATTTTTTTTCTTGCTAGATAAAACAAAAAAAAAAGAAACAATAATGCTCACATGCAGGTACTGAGGTCATGGAGATAAACTGAGCTGAAGTATTAGTTATTTTTAACTTGAGCTTCTTCATATATTTATGAATATTCTAAAAAATACATAAATGTATCATTTTTCCTGAAAAAACAAAACTTTCCTTAACAATCTTGACTTAAATTAAACTTATATTGGGCGCCTGGGTGGCTCTGTTTTCAGCTCAGGTCATGATCCAGGGTCCTGGGATCCTCATCAGCTCTCTGCTCAGTAGGGAGCCTGCTTCCTCCTCTTTCTCTGCCTGCCTCTCTGCGTACTTGTGATCTCTCTGTCAAATAAATAAATAAAATCTTTAAAAAAAAGATTGTGTTTTTCTTATATAAAAAAATTAAACTTTACATTGGTTTTAATCTTTGTTCAAAAGTTACTTTTTCTGACAAAGTTTACCTGACCACATCATATAAAACATCCTAAGTCCTTCACCCCATCATTCTCTATGTCCTTATGGTGCTTAATTTTTCCTAAAAATTTTACTTCCTTAATCAGTGATATGACATAAAAATTATTGTTATATTATATTATATATTATGTTATTGTATTATATTCTTATTCATCTATGTCTCCAACTAGGATGTAATCGTAGAAGGCAAATAATTTTTCTTGTTAATATCTGAATTCCAGTTCCTAAAACAAGATTTCTCATATGGTACAACTGGAGACACAGGAAATAATCCCATCTCAGCACAGACCCAGTCAAAAATTGCTTGCTTGTAGGAAGAAATAGAAGCAAATTCTTTTGCCTCTAGAGAACCGATAGGAAAACCTCCCACCTCCAGGACACAAGCAAAAATCTATTGCTTCTGAGGGACAGATAAAAACAAAACCCTCTACACATGGATGGATGGGTAGTAAACTTGCTGTGAGTAACAATATTGCACTAATGAAAATATTGTACTAGGTGAGACAGGGAAGAAGAGGTAAACAACACTTTCCCACCCAAGACCCACCAAGAATGCAAGTCAGAGTTTGGTTCCCATGTATAAGGGGTAAGAATTCTGTAAAAGTCCACCCCCAAAGCCAATGATGGCTGGTCTGTATGATTCTTAAGTTGAACCAAGAAAATAGAGATTTCTTTCTGCATTACGTAAGAAGAAACCTTCACAGGGCTACAGGTGTACAAGGACAGTCAAGAGAGGGGTCAAGGAAAAAACCCTTCACACCCCACACCCTATTCTTTTTTTTTTTTTTTTTAAAGATTTTATTTATTTGACAGAGAGAAACACAGCCAGAGAGGGAACACAAGCAGGGGGAGTGAGAGAGGGAGAAGCAGGCTTCCCGCCGAGCAGGGAGCCCGATGTGGGGCTCGATCCCGGGTCTCTGGGACCATGACCTGAGCCGAAGGCAGTCGCTCAACCAACTGAGCCACCCAGGCGCCCCCCCCACACCCTATTCTAAGCACAAGGTAACAGCAAGCCACCACTACAAAAATTTCCTGTAGTCAAAAGAAAATTATGATAATGAAACCCAAACCCAGCTCAAGTCTTGACTAGTTTGGATGAATCCTACATGATAAGGCTTGAGAGAAGATTCATGTTCATGTCTGAGTACAATATTTATCTTAGTCTCTACTGTTCTTCACAAAATTTCTGATAGTCAATTAAAAAAATAATCTGAGACACAAAAGAGTAAGGAAAAAAACCAACCCATTATTAAGAAGTAAAACAATCAACAGACTCAGAGATGATCCTTAGGCCTGATCTATAAAACAGGGTCTTGAAAATCATTGTGTTCAGTCTGTTATTGGTGGACAACATACACAAAGAGATAGACAATTTGAGCAGAAAGATAATAAGTACAGAAAAAGTCAAATGAAAATGCTAGAAATAAAAAACACTATATCAGAAATAAGAGATTCCTTTGATGGCTTCATCAGTAATTTGGACATAGTCAAGGAAACAATCTGTGACATTGAAGAGAAGTCAATGAAAATTCACTGAAATATAAAGAGGTTAAAATAGTTGGTATGTGTTTGGGAACCAGAGCAAAGCTCCCAGTATCATGTAGCAATATGAGTCAGCACACACATGAAATTGCATTTTCAGAAGGAAAAAAGGAAAGAGAATGAACAGAAGAAATGTTTAGAAAAATAATGGCCTAAAATTTTCCAAAATTAATGAAATACAACAAAGCACAGTTCCAGAAGTTCAGAAAATCTCAAACAGGAAAAATACAAAAAGCAACAAACACACACAGGCACATATAAACATATGGTCAAACTGTTGAAAACCAAGAGTAAGGAGTCAATCTTGAAGGCAGCTGGGAGTAAGGGCAGTTGGTGGGGGTGGCTGGGGAAAGGGCAGATGGGATTTAAAAAATGCAAGACTAAAAAAAAAAATGCAAGACTTTCAGAGGAAAAAATGTAATAGTTATACTAGATTAGTTGTTAGAAACAGTATAAGTCAGAAGACAATGAAGTGACACTTTTAAAGTTAAAAAAATG
>PITA01029601.1:0-17667 GCA_004023965.1 Spilogale gracilis | reverse complement strand
TGTCTATACTGCCCAGAGCAATCTACACTTTCAATGCCATTCCGATCAAAATCCCACCAACATTCTTCAAAACGTTAGAACAAACAATCCTAAAATTTATATGGAACCAAAAAAGACCCCGAATCGCTAAGGAATTGCTGAAGAAGAAAAGCAAAGCTGGGGGCATCTCATTACCTGACTTCAGGCTTTATTACAAAGCTCTGATTACCAAGACAGCATGGTACTGGCACAAAAACAGAGAAATAGACCAATGGAACAGAGTTGAGAGCCCACATATGGACCCACAAATCTATGGTCAAATCATCTTTGTCAAAGCAGGAAAAAATATCCAGTGGAAAAAGGACAGTCTCTTCAATAAATGGTGCTGGGAAAATTGGACAGCTATGTATAGAAGAATGAAACTAGACCATTCTCTTACACCACACACAAAGGCAAACTCAAAATGGATAAAGACCTCAAGGTGAGGCAGGAATCCATCAAAACCTGGAAGAGAACATATGCAGTAACCTCTTTGACATCGGCCACAGCAACTTCTTTCAAGACACGTCTCCAAGGCAAAGGAGACAGAAGCGAAAATGAACTTCTGGAACTTCTTGAAAATAAAAACTTCTGTACAAAAAGGGAACAATCAACAAAACAAAGAGGCAACCCACAGAATGGGAGAGGATATTTGCAAATGACACTACAGACAAAGGGCTGGTATCCAAGATCTATAAAGAACTACTCAAACTCAACATCCAAAAAGATGATAAGCACATCAAAAAATGGGCAAGAGACATGAAGAGGCACTTCTCCGTAGAAGATATACAAACGGCTAACAGACACATGAAAAAATGTTCAGCATCACTAGCTATCAGGGAAATTCCAATCAAAACCACAGTGAGCATACCACCTTACACCAGTCAGAATGGCCAAAATTAACAAGACAGAAAACAGCAAGTGTTGGAGAGGCTGCGGAGAAAGGGGAACCCTCTTACACTGTTGGTGGGAATGTAAACTGGTACAGCCGCTTTGGAAAACAATGTGGAGATTCCTTAAAAAATTAAAGATAGAGCTATCCTAGGACCCTGCAATTGCAATACTGGGCATCTACCCCAAAGATACGGATGTAGTGAAAAGAAAGGCCATATGCACCCCAATGTTCATCGCAGCAATGGCCACAATCGCCAAACTGTGGAAAGAGCCAAGGTGCCCATCAACAGATGAATGGATAAAGAAGATGTGGTACATATATACAATGGAATACTATGCCTCCATCAGAAAAGTTGGATGAATATCCAACTTTTGTAGCAACATGGACTGGTCTGGACTGGAAGAGATTATGCTGAGTGAAATAAGCCAAGAAGAGAAAGTCAAGTATCACATGGTTTCACTTACTTGCAGTGCATGAGGGGTAAACTGGAGGACAGTGGGAAAAGGAAAGTAAATGGGAACTAGGGTAATCTAGGGAAAGAAACGAAACAACAGCGACTTTGGACACAGAAACAAACTGAGAGACTTGGAGGGAGTGTGGTGGAGGGATGGGAGAGTCTGGTGGTGGGTACTGGGGACACCTAAAGCGTGGAGCACTGGGTGTGGGGAATGGGGAATCTTGGAACACTGGGAAAAAAATTTTAGTAACTATAAAAAAAAAAGAAAGAAACATAGAAACATATAACCTATCAAAACTGAGGCAGGAAGAAATAGAAATTTTGGACAGAGTAATAAATGGCAATAAAATTGAATCAGTAATCATAAAAACTTCCAGCAACAAAAAAAAGTCCATGGCCAGATTTAAAGAAGAGTTAAGGGTACCTGTGTGGCTCATTCAATTAAGCATCTGACTTTAGCTCAGGTCATGATCTCAGGTCCTGTGGTTGAGCCCTGCTTCAGGGAGGGAGCCTGCTTCTCCTTTTCCCTCTGCTTCTCTCCCTATATTCATATTCTATCTGTAACTCTCTCAAATAGATAAATAATTTAAAAAATAAAAGATTTAAACCTACCTATCCTTCTTTGGGATAGTTTATTTCAAAACAAGCAAACAAATAAAAAATCAAATGAAAGAAAGCTTTCAAATTCATTCAGAAATCCCGCATCACCCTGATGTAAAAACCAGATAAACACACTACAAAAAAATAAACCATGGGTCATTATCTCTGATGAAAATGATGTAGGGGTACCAGGCTGGTTCCTTTAGCACAGTATGGGACTCTTGATCTCAGGGTTATAAGTTTGAGCCACACATTAGATGTAGAGATTACTTAAAAATAAAAATCTTAAAAAAATTAGGCAAAAATCCACCACAAAATATTAGCTAACCATGTTCAATACATGAATCATGTATCATTTACCCTGATCAAATGGGATTTATTCCCAGAATGCAAGGATGGTTCAATATTTACAAATCAATCAATATCATATACCAAATCAAGAGGAAGGATAAAAACTATAGGACCATTTCAATAGATGCAGAAAAAAACATTTGACAAGATTCACCATCCATTCATGATGAAAAACTTCAAAAAGGTGAATTTAGAGAGAATATACCTCAATAAAATAAAGGCTTTATATGAAAAACCCACAGCTAATGTCATACTCAATGGGCAAAAACAGTGTTTTCCCTAAGATCAGCAACAAGACAAGGATTCTACTTCATCACATTTATTCAACATACTACTAGAAGTCCTAGCCACAGCAATCAGAAAACAAAAAGAAATAAAAAGGCAACCAAATTGGTAAAGAAGTAAAAGTTTTGCTATTTGCAGATGACATTACACTCCGTAAAGAAAAGCCTAAAGGCTTCACCAGAAAACTACTAGAACTGATAAAAGTATTCAGTAAAGTCACAGGATGCAAAATCAATATACAGAATTCTGTTGCATCTCTATGCATTAATAATGAACTGGCAGAAAGAGAAATGTCCACAATAGCCAAACTATTGAAAGAGCCCAGATGTCCACTGGCAGATAAATGGATAAAGAAGAAGTGGTGTGTGTGTGTGTATTATTCAGCTATCAAAAAAGATGAATACTTGCTATTTACATTAATATGGAGGAAAATGGAGGTATTGTGTTGAGTGAAATAAGTTAATCAAAGAAAGACAATAATCATATGGTTTCACTCATATGTGGAATAAAATAAATAGTGCTGAAGATCATGGGGGAGGGAGTAAAACTGAATGGGAAGAAATCAGAGAAAGACAATTATCATATGATCTCTGATATGAGGACTTTGAGGGGTAGGTGGGGGGTCATGAGGGATAAGGAGGAAAAAAATGAAAGACGATGGGACCAGAGAGAGAGACAAACCATAAGAGACCCTTAATCTCAGGAAACAAACTGAGGGCTGCTGGGGGGCTTGTGGGGAGGGATAGAGTGGCTGGATTATGGACATTGGGGAGGGTATGTGTTATGGTGAGTGCTGTGAATTGTGTAAGACTGATGATTCACAGACCTTTACCCTGAAGCAAATAACACATTATATGTTAATAAAAAAAGAACTAACTAAATAAATAAATAAACAAACAAACAAACAAATAAATAAATCAGAGAGGAGACACCCATGAGAGACTGTTAACTATAGGAATCAAAGAGGGTTGCTGGAGTGGAGATGGGTGGGGGGATGGGGTAACTGGGCGATAGGCATTAAGGGGAGCATGTGATATAATGAACACTGGGTATTATATGCAAATGATGAATTACTGAACTCTCCATCTAAAACTAATGATGTACTATATGTTGGCTAATTTAATTTAAATAAAAAAGAGAAATTTTTAAAAATCCCATTTACAATTATGCCAAAATAATAAAATACCTAGGAATAAACTTAGGGAAAATAACTGTACTCTGAAAACTATAAAGCATTATGAAAGAAATTAAAGAGGACACAAAGAAATGGAAATATATTCTATGTTCACAGATCAGAAAAACAAATAGTGTTAAAATATCAATACTACTGAAAGCCATCTACAGATTTAATTCAATCCCTATCAAAATATCAATAGCATTTTTATTTTTTACAGAACTAGAACAAACAATCCTAAAATTTGTATGGAACCACAAAAGACTCTGAATAGCCAAAACAATCTTAAAGAAGAAAAACAAAACTGGAGGCATCACAATTTCAGTTCAAATTACATTGCAAAGCTGTAGTAATCAAGACAGTATGGTACTGACACAAAAATAAACACATAGATCAACAGAACAGAGAACCCAGAGATAAACCCACAATTATATGGTCAATTGATCTTTAACAAAGGATGCAAGCATATACAATGGGAAAAAGACAATCTCTCCAGCAAATAGTGTTGGGAACAGTGGAGAGCTAAATGCAAAAGAATGAACCTGGACCACATTCTTATACCACACATAAAACAAAACTCAAAATGGATTAAAGATGTAAATGTAAAACCTGAAACCATAAAAATCCTAGAAGAAAGCACAGGTAGGAATTTCTCTGACACTGGCCTTAGCAACATCTTTCTAGTGTGTCCTCAGGCAAGGAAAAAAAAGGAAAAATAAACTATTGGGACTAAATTGAAATAAAAAACTTCTGCATAGCAAAGGAAACAACCCATCAGATTAAAACACAACCTACTGAATGGGAAAAGATATTTGCAAATGGTATATACAATAAAGGACTAATATCCAAAATACATAAATAACATGTACATCTCAATATAAAAAAAACAAATAATCTAAAATTAAATAAATAAGTAAATAAATAATTTTAAAAATGGCAGAAGACATCAATAGACATTTTCCCAAAGAAGACATAAAAAAAGCCAACAGACACATGAAAAGACACATCACTCAACATCAAGAAAATGCAAATAAAAACCACAATGAGATATCACCTCACACCTATCAGAATGGCTAAAATAGAACACTTAGGAAACAGCAAATGTTGGTGAGGATGTGGGGAAAAGGAATCCTCTTGCCCTGTTGGTGGGAATGTAAACTGGTGCAGCCACTGTGGAAAGGTTCCTCAAAAGGTTAAAAATAGAACTACCCTATGATCCAGTAATAGGATTACTGGGTATTTACCTCAAGAATACAAAAACACTAATTCAAAGAGATATATGTATCTCTATGTATTTTTTTAATAAATTATGCAGCATAATTTATAATAGCCAAACTATGGAAGCTACCCACATGTCCATAAATAGATGAATGGATTAAAAAAAGTACAAACACACACTAGAATACTATTCAGCCATAAAAATAATGAGATCTTGCTATATACAACAACATAGATGGATCTAAAACATATAATGCCAAGTAAGCCAACCAGAGAAAGACAAATACTGTATGATTTCACTCATATGTGAAATTTAAGAAACAAATGAATAAAGAGAAAAATAGACAAACCAAAAAAATTTAAAAAATTTTTTTTAAGATTTTATTTATTTGACAGAGAGAAACACAGCCAGAGAGGGAACACAAGCAGGGGGAGTGAGAGAGGGAGAAGCAGGCCCCCCGCCGAGCGGCGAGCTCAATGTGGGGCTTGATCTCTAGTCTCCAGGATCATGACCTGAGCTGAAGGCAGTCGCTTAACCAACTGAGCCACCCAGGTGCCCCCAAACAACTCTTAACTATAGAGAACAAACAGATGATTACCAGAGGGAAGTTGAGGGGAGGAATGAGTGAAATAGGTGAAGGGGATTAAGACTACACTTATCTTGAGCATGGAACAGTATATGGAACTGTTGAATCACTACACTGTACACCTGAAACTAATTTAATACTATATGTTAACTACACTGGCATTAAATTTAAAAAATAGAAAAAAAAAAGAAAGAATATACGAGGTTTTAGTGTTTTTCTTACTAATTTCATGAGCTCTTTATTAAATGATATTTTAGTTCATTTCACATTTTTTTTTAAAGATTCATTAATTTATTTGACACACACACACAGAGACAGCATGCATGCATAAGCAGGGGGACCAGCAGAGGGAAAGAGAGAAGCAGTTTCTCTGCAGAGCACAGAGCCCACTGCAGGGCTCAATCCCAGAATCCTGGGATCATGAACTGAGCTGAAAGCAGATGCTTAACCAACTGAGCCACCCATACACTTCCTTGTACATTTCTATAAAAATTTTTCCACTTTGACTTCATTTTTAACTTTTAGCTTTAAGGTTTTATTGTATTTTTTTTAATTTTTTGAAAAATTTTAAATATGATTTTATATTATGAGCAAGACTTATATACTGACAAGTATTAACCTTTGTCTTATTTGTTGCAAGACTGTTATTTTTATTAATGAAACCAAATAAGTTTAAAAAGCCTCCCAATGCTTTGTCCTTTTGTTTCAGGCAATCACTATATGCACTTATATATGAATACATTCCATTTTTTACATTCTCCCTAAAAATATTCATAAACATTAAATGTATTGATTCATGGGGATTTGATTTACTATTGATTTCAGTTATCTCAGTGCATATTTTACTCTGCAACTTTTTTCCCTTGAACTCAATATGTTGTTTTCAAGCTTCCTCCATGTACATATAGATAGATCTAGTTCACTCTTTTTACTCTTAATAATATCAAATGAGTTCTCTCTGTGAAATAGCCATTGTCCTAAAAACTCTATGTGGATTAACTTGTTCTATAATGAACTCTTTTTTTTAAGATTTATTTATTTATTTGACAGAGAGAAACACAGCTAGAGAGGGAACAAAGCAGGGGGAATGAGAGGGAGAAGCAGGCTTCCCGCCGAGCAGGGAGCCCGACGCAGGGCTTGATCCCAGGACTCCGGGATCATGACCTGAGCTGAAGGCAGATGCTTAACGACTGAGCCACCCAGGTGCCCCTACAATTAACTCTTGGGGTAGATATTATTATCATCATTTTACAGAACTTCTACAGAGAAAGAAGGAATAACTAACGTTATGACAGAGCAGGTCCAAATCCACGCAGTTTCTCTATGTAACCAAGGCATGACAGCTGCCCTTTGACCTACCTCTAATATTCATCATATGAATATTTAACCATTTTATAATGACTTCCATTATTTTATTACAAACAATACCGAGACTTATATACATGTCCTTGTGTCCTTTACATCATGGTTTCTTCTGCTTGGTCCTTTCTGTTGTTGGCACTCCCTACTGTATTTTTCATCTCATGTTCTATGTTCCTCAGCTCCACACTTTGTTTGGCTCTTTTTTTCTGATTTCTATTTTTTTGTTAAACTTCTAGTTTTACTCATGTATTGTTTTCCTGATTTCTTTGAATTAACTGTTTTCTTGTAGTTCATTGAACTTCCTTAAAACCACTATTTTGACTTCTTTATAGGGTAAATCACAAATATCTAAGGTTTTGGGGTCAATTACTGGAAAATTACTGTGTTCCTTTGGTGGTGTCATGTTTCATTAATTTTTCATGTTCCTTAAAGTCTTGTGTGGCCGTCTTCACATTTACAGGAACAGTCATTTACTCCAATGTTTGTTGACAGATATCAGGACAGAAAACTTCCATCAGCCCTGCTAAGTATTCTTAGGATTTTGCATACCTTACAGATACACTTGATTCATGCTTCTTGTTTCCTTTGGCAGCAGGATTCTTAAACTTCCAGGTCTTCTTTTGATCCTGCCAAGCCCGGCTGAGTGCTGACTACCTCTCTTATTTTCCTGAGAGCCATACTAGATTCTCAAGTTTGTGATCTGTCTCAGGCCCACATATTAGGACTAGCTTATTGATTTTGCCTGCTCACCACCTGCAAAAACTTTCTCTCTGCTCCCTGGAGTGCCCAATGGAAGCTGGCCATAAGGTGGGTGAGTAGATATGTGGGTGAGTCATGCAAAGTTTTGAGGGGTGCCAGTGGGCCAACTGGGGAAATATGCAGGTGAGGAGTCCCCAGTGGCTCATAGGTGGATCTCCCAATGCAGTCTATGACACAATTACTAGGATCTGCATCTATTTCAAGCCCTGGATGCTGTGCTCCTAGCTGTGGAGCTCATAACTCAGTATTCTGAAGGGGGTAGGAGATAAATGGGCCTATCTGGCAGCATCCCTCAGAGCCAGGAAAGCTATGTGTTCATTCTCATGTTTTTAACATTCCCTGTAGGAGCAATCATGGGCTAAAAAGCACCCTTGGGACTGAGCTGTACTCCCTTTATGAGAGGTTGGGTAGGTAAAGTGAATCTGTTCCTCTTATTCTCTCCAATGTGTCTAACCTCTGATATTTTTTTCTCAGGGGTGTGCTTGAATTTCTCCACCTGGCTTCCTGGACTTCCACTAAGGTCCTCTTACTTGTGGCTGGTTGTTTAAATCAGTGTTTTCTAGGGGTTCCTTGACCATGGCTGAGGAGTGCTAGAGCCAGTTCACAGGCCCCTTCAAGGTCCAAAAATGGGACTGAACTCTGCCTATCACTAGATGCATAAGTGAGACTCTGGATGCCTCCCAGGTGTCATTAACAGAACCAAAGTCAAACAGCTATAGCCAAATCCTCAGGGGGTACAGAAGTTTCTGGGTCTGCAGCTGGGTTCATATTTGACAGGCACCTGCTTGGGTGAGTGCCTGTTTTGTTTTGTTTTTTTGTTGCTGTTGTTGTTTTTTTTTTGTTTTCTGAACAGCTTTTCTTCTTCTTAGACTACATGAGGTTTCACAGTCTTGTATCTAGATCCTACAGTTGCCAACAAGGCGCTTTGTTGATGGATGGATGCCAAACTGCAGTTGTTGAGAGGAGTATATAAGCAAGGGACATTTTATTCAGCCATCTTGTGACATCACTCTCTGTCTTGTTTTAATTTGACCACTTTGATTACCCCAAAGATACAGATGTAGTGAAAAGAAGGGTCATATGTACACCAATGTTCATTTTATTCAGCCATCTTGTGACATCACTCTCTGTCTTGTTTTAATTTGACCACTTTGATTACCCCAAAGATACAGATGTAGTGAAAAGAAGGGTCATATGTACACCAATGTTCATATGAGTTCAGAGAGTTGAGAATCTTTTTTTTTTGACACATTTACATGCTATTCTCCTACCCATTCCCCTTGTGTATTTTTAATGGTCTTTGTATTCGTTTTAGACGCTATCTTTGTGTACTTGGCATAATCTGTGGCTATACAATAATAAAGTTAGAAATAATTAAAAGGTGAACATTTGGAAACTAACAATGTTAATTCTAGATAAACCTCAGATCAAATTCAACATAATACAAGGGGAAAAACTACAGAAAGCAATGAAAAACAGTTTTTAAAACAATATCATAGGAGTGCTAGTTCAACATGGTGACCTAGGTGTTCCTCCATGAGACACATCAAATTACACCTATTAATAGAACAATTCCTCCTGAAGAAGAACTGAGGCATGACTGAATAGCTACTAGACAACCAAAGATAAAGAGTGTGACAAGAATACAGGAAGAGAGATAGAGATATGTCATGGTTTAGAAAAGTAATTAGAATACACTGCCATAGCTCTAGCCAACCAGAAAAATTCATCTACCACACACAGTCTCTATAGGGGACATCATATATAAGACCACTCCCTTCAACTTTAGGAGAAGTAGCTGCTTCACCTAATCCATAGATAAACAAAAAGTCAACCAAATGGAGAGACAGAAGAATATGATCCATAAGAAAGAACAAGAAAAAAGTCTTTGAAAAAGAACTAAATGAAACATAAATAAGCAATATGCATAATAAAGAATTTAAAGTAATGACTACAAAGATATGCACTGGGCTGGAGAAAAGAGTGGAATAACCCACTGAGATGTTCAATACAGAGATAGAAAATATTTTTTAAAAATTCCATTGTATGGCCAAAATTAACAAGACAGGAAACAACAAGTGTTGGAGAGGCTGCGGAGAAAGGGGAACCCTCTTACACTGTTGGTGGGAATGTAAACTGGTGCAGCCGCTTTGGAAAACAGTGTGGGGATTCCTTAAAAAATTAAAAATAGAGTTACCCTATGACCCTGCAATTGCACTACTGGGCATTTACCCCAAAGATACAGATGTAGTGAAAAGAAGGGTCATATGTACACCAATGTTCATTGCAGCAGTGGCCACAATTGCCAAACTGGAAAGAGCCAAGGTGCCCATCAACAGATGAATGGATAAAGAAGATGTGGTACATATATACAGTGGAATACTATGCCTCCATCAGAAAGGATGAATATCCAACTTTTGTAGCAACATGGACTGGACTGGAAGAGATTATGCGGAGTGAAGTAAGCCAAGAAGAGAAAGTCAAGTATCGCATGGTTTCACTTACTTGCGCTGCATGAGGGGTAACCTGGAGGACAGTGGGAGAAGGAAAGTAAATGGGAACTAGGGTAATCCAGGGAGAGAAACGAAACAACAGAGACTTTGGACACAGAAACAAACGGAGGGACTTGGAGGGAGGGGGATGGAGGGATGGGAGAGCCTGGTGGTGGGTACTGGGGACACCTAAAGTGTGGAGCACTGGGTGTGGGGAATGGGGAATGAATCTTGGAACACTGGGAAAAAAAATTTAAGTAACAATAAAAAAAAATTCCATTGTATATACGGACCACATCTTCTTTATCCATTCATCTGTTGTAGGGCATCTTGGCTTTTTCAAGTTTGGCTATTGTGGACATTGCTTCTATGAATATTGGGGTACACATGGCCCTTCTTTTCACTACTGCTGTATCTTTGAGGTAAATACCCAGTAGCGCAGCTGTTGGGCCATAAGATAGCTCTATTTTAAATTTTTTTGAGGAATCTCCATACTGTTTTCCAAAGTGGCTGCACCAACTTTCATTCCCACCAACAGTGTAAGAGGGTTCCCCTTTCTCCACATCCTCTCCAACATTTATTACTTCCTGCCTTGTTAATCTTTGCCATTCTAACTGGGGTAAGGTGGTATCTTGATGTGGTTTTGATTTGAATTTCCCTGTGGCTAATGATGATGAACATTTTTTCATGTGTCTGTTAGCCATTTGTTTGTCTTCATTGGAGAAGTATCTTCTGCCCATTTTTTGAGATAATTATCTGTTTTCTGGGTGTTGAATTTTAGAAGTTCTTTATACATCTTGGATATCAGCCCTTTGTCTGTAGTGTCATTTGGGAATATTTTCTCCCATTCTGTGGGTTGTCTCTTTATTTTATTGACAGTTTCCTTTGTTGTGCAGAAGTGTTTTATTTTGACAAAGTCCCAAAAGTTCATTTTTGCTTATTACTCAGCCATCAGAAAGGATGAATACCCAACTTTTGCATCAACATGGATGGGACTGGAATGGATTATGTTGAGTGAAATAAATCCAGCAGTGAAAGTCAATAATCATATGGTTTCACTTACTTGTTAAACATAAGGAATGGTATGGAGGACATTAGAAGGAAGAGAAAAATGAAAGGGGTGAATCAGAGGCAGGGGCAAACCATGAGAGACTGTGGACTCTGAGAAACAAACTGAGGGCTTTGGGGGGGGGGAGTAAGGGGAGCAGTGAGCTTGTGGCAGGTATTAAGGAGGGTACATATTGCATGGAGCACTGGGTGTTGTACATAAACAATAAATCTTGGAATACTGCATCAAAACTTAATGATGTATTTATGGTGACTAACATAACACAATAAATAATAAAGAAAACATTAAAAAACAGAATTAAAGAATACAATAACTGAAATAAAAACCGTACTAGTGGGAATCAGTAGTAGATTAGAAGATGCAGAAGATCATATCAGCAATCTGGAGAACAGGATAATGGAGAGCACAGAAGTTGAACAGAAAAAGAGATTTTTTTTTTCTAAATGAGGATATAGTAAGAGATCGCTTGGATAACATCAAGTGACAAACATTCACATGATTGGGGTCCCAGAAGAAGAGAGAAAAGTGTAGGAAACTTAAAGAAATAATAACTGAAAACTTCCCTATCCTAAGGAAGAAAATAGATATCCAAGTCCAAGAACCACAGAGAGTTCCAAATCAGATGAACCCAAGGAGGTCCACACCACAGCACATAATAATTAAAATGTCAAATGTTAAAGATAAAGAATCTTAAAAGCAGCAAGAGAGACACAAAACATTCCTTCTAAGGGAAAACCTATAAGGTTATCACCTGATTTTTCAGCAGAAACTTTGTAAGCCAAAAGAGAGTGGCATGATATATTCAAAGTGCTAAAAGGAGAAACCTCTGACCAAGAACACTCTACCCAGCAAGGTTATCACTCATATTTGAGAGATAGAGCTTCCCAAAAAAACAAAATATAAAGGTGTTTATCACCATTAAACCAGTCTTATAAGAAATGTTAAAGGGACTTCTTTAGGTGGACAAGAAATGACCATAATTATATGTAAGAAAAGTATGAGTGGAAAGATGTAAACTTGGACAATGTATACATAAAGGTGGAGAAAGGAGTAAAGAGAGAAGATAAGGGGAAATTAAACAAAAGATTTTTTTATTTTTCTGTTTTTATTTGTTTTAGAATGTGTTTGAACTTAAAGGACCATCAAATTAATATGGACTGCTATTTATTTAGGATGTTATAGATAAACCTCATGGTAATCACAAACCCAAAACCAATGACAGATACACAAAAATAAAGAGAAAGAAAGCCAAACACAACTCTATAGCTATTCCTTAATCACAAAGAGATCAAGAGAAGAAGAAAGGAACAAAGAAGAAATACACAACCAACTAGAAAACAAAATTTTAAAATGGCAACAAGTATATACCTACCAATAATTACCTTAAATGTAAATGCCTAAATATTATCAAAAGAGACAGAATGACAGAATGGCTAAAAAGGCAAGACCAATCTACATACTGCTTACAAGAGACACACCTCAGACTAAAAGTAAAGGGATGGAAAAGCATTCACCATGCAAATGGAAGTTAAAAAAAAAAAGCCAAGGTAGCAATACTTATACCAGAAAAGTAGACTTTATTTTTATTTTTTATTTTTTTAAATATTTTATTTATTTGACAGAAAGAAACACAGCGAGAGGGAACACAAGCAGAGGGAGTGAGAGAGAGAAGCAGGCTTCTCGCCGAGCAGGGAGCCTGATGTGGGACTTGATCCTGGGTCTCCGGGATCATGACCTGAATCGAAAGCAGTTGCTTAACCAACTGAGCCACCCAGGTGCCCCAGAAAAGTAGACTTTAAAACAAAGACCAAAACAAGAGACAGAGAAAAGCAACACATAATGAAAAAGGGATTAATTCAACAAGAGGCTATAACAATTGTAAATATCTATGCATCCAACACTGGAGCACCTAAACGCATAAAACAAATATTACTGGACATAAACAGAGAAATCGATAGTGATACATTAATAGTAGGGGACTCTAACACTCCATTAGAAAAAATAAAACTAATATGTTGGTTAAGTGAATTTAAATAAAAATAGTAATAAAAAAAACTTAAAAAGTAAAAAAAAAAACAACAACAACAATGGATAGATCATAGAGACAGAAAATCAATAAGGAAACAATGTCTTTGAATAACACATTGCACCAGATGGACATGACAGATATATACAGACGATTCTATCCAAACAAAACAGAATACACATTTTTTCATGTACAAATTGAACAGTCTCCAAAACAGATCACATATTAGTTCATAAAACAAGCCTCAATAAATTTAAGAAGATTAAAACATACCACACATCTTTTCTGACCACAACCCAATGAAACTAGAAATAAATCACAGGAAAAAGAAACTGGAAGAAACACAAGTAAGTGAAGGCTAAACAACATAATACTCAACAAAAAAATTGGTCCATGAAGCAATCAATGAAGAAAAATAAATACATGGAGACAAGTGAAAATGAAAACACAACAGTGCAAAATCTCTATGACATAGCAAAAGCAGTTCTAAGAATGAAGTAGATAACAACACAGGTCTACCTCAAGAAACAAGAAAAAACTCAAATAGTCTAATCTTACACCTAAAGGAACTGAAAAAAGAAGACCAAAGTTCCAGGTGAGCAGAAGAAATGAAATAATAAAGATTAGAGCAGAAATAAATGATGTAGAGACTAAAAAACAATGAAAACAATCAATGAAACCCAGAGTTGGTTCCCTGAAAAGATAAATAAAATTGACAAACTCTTAACCAGAGTGATCAAAATAAAAAGAAAATGGACCCAAATAAATAAAACAAGAAATGAGAGAGAAGTAACAACTAACACCACAAAAATACACAGAATTATGACAGTACTGTAAAAAATTATATACTAACAAACTCAAACCTGAAAGAAATAGATTGATTCCAAGAAACATACAATCTTCCAAAACAGAACCTGGAAGAAAGAGAAAACTTGAACAGACCAGTTATGAGTGATGACATTGGATGAGTAATCAAAAACCTACCAAAAATATAAGTCTTGGGTCAAATGACCTCACAGGTGAATTCTCCCTTTAAAGAGTTAATGCTCATTCTTCTCAAACTATTCCAAAACACAAAAGAGAAAAGAAAGCTTCTGTATCATTTCTATGAGGTCAACATTACCCTGATATCAAAACTAGAAAAGGACATCACAGAAAAGAAACTACAGGCTAATATTACTGATGAACATAATGAATATAGATGCATGAATCCTCAACAAAATATTAGCAAATGGCATACAATACATTAAGATCATTCACCATACTCAGGTGGGATTTATTCAAGAAGTATGAAGATGGTTCAGTACACACAAATCAATATTATATACAACATAAACAAAACAAGGAATAAAAAAACATGATCATCTCAATAGATACAGAACAAAACGTTTAGCAAAATTCAACAGCCATCCATGATAATAAAATCTCAACAATGTGGGTTTAGACATAACCCAAACATAATAAAGGGCATATACAATACTCACAGCTAATATCATTGTCAATGGTGAAAAACAGAGCTTTCCTCTAAAATTAGGAAGACAAAGGTGTCCACTTTTTTTTTCAGTTTATTATCTGATGAAGTTTTATTTTATTGAATCACAGAAATAAATAGCATTAGAAAGAGTCTCAGTTTCTTCTATTACCCCCTTTATTTGGTGGTACATAGACCTCTATTAGGAGCTGCCAATGTGCTGGTCAACTACTGTTTGTTTTTACAAACATCTTCGCCTTTCCTTATTCAACTGTGTTCTGTATTACAAGAATCAAAGTTCTATCAACTATATAACCAATTCCATATATATTTTTTCCATGCAAATGCCTATGAATATTTGTTTCCCTAAATGAAACCTCACTGTACACTCATTTAGTATAATTACAAAGAATTATTAGGACATCTCTTTATTTTACTCTTATTTCTATTATTCTGCATGGTACTAGAAGCCCTAGTTTCAGCAGTCAGAGAACAAAAAGAAATACAAGGCATCCTGAGAACCCCGGTGGCTCAGCTGGTTAAGTGTCCATCTCTCCATTTTGGCTCAGGTCATTATCTCTGGGTCATGAGATTGAGCCCTGTGTTGGGCTCAGCACTCAGTATGGAACCTGCTTTAGACTTTCCCTTTCCCTCTGCACACGCTCCCCTAACCTCCTCTTGTGCACATGCACTCTCTCTCTCTCTCAAAAAAAAAAAAAAAAAGGTGGGGGAAGAAGAGACATTATAATAAGGGGCATATTAGTAAAGAAGTTAAAATTTCACTATTTGCAGACAACATGGTACTACATAGAAAATCCTAAAGACTCCACCAAAAAATACTCGAAGTAATAAATGAATTCAGTCAAGTGGCAGGACACAGAATCAATACCTAGAAACCTGTAGTGTATCTATACACTAACAACAAAGTTGTAGGAAATTAAACAAACATAACCATTTTCAATTGCACCAAAAAGAATAAAATACTTAAGAATAAATTTAACCAAAGTGGTGATAGGCATATACTCTGAAAACCATAAAACACTTAAGTAATTGAAGATGATACAAACAATGCAAAGTTATCTCATGCTTATGGACTGCAAGAATTAATATTATCAAGATGTTCATACTACCCAAAACAATCCACAGATTCAATGTAATCCCTATCAAAATAGCAAGAGTATTTTTCATAGAACTAGAACAAATAATACTAAAATTTGTATGGAACCACAGATTACCTCAAATAACCAAAGCAGTACTGAGAAAGAACAAGCTGGAGGTATCACAATTCCAGGTTTCAAGACATAATACAAAGCTTATTAATCAAACACTAAAATCTTAGATTTTACGTACTAAGAATTAAATGTGTTGATTATAAAAACATAATTTGAATGTGCACAGTAAAAGTTATAAACAAAAACAGTAGAAAATTTGGAAAGTATTTACTATACAAGAGTTAATATTCATAATACTCAAAGAACACTTAAAAATTTATCAGATAGGGGTGCCTGGGTGGCTCAGTTGGTTAAGCGACTGCCTTTGGCTCAGGTCATGATCCTGAAGACCCAGGATCGAGCCCCATATTGGGCTCCCTTCTTGACGGGAAGCCTGCTTCTCCCTCTCTCACTCCCCCTGCTTGTGTTCCCTCTCTCACTGTGTTTCTCTCTGTCAAATAAATAAAAAAAAATCTTTAAAAAAATTGTTATAAATTCTCTTATTTTCTATTATAACTTTATTTTTGGATAAAACCAAACCAAAAAAAAAACCACAAAAAACCTTTGGAAACAAAGTGAGTGCTTATAAAGTGGTACTTGGTTGAATTTATTGTGTCTTATTATCCATAATATGAGATAATACATGGGATATACAGACATGTAAAATTTTAATTTCATGTACAGTAATTGACAGGGAGGTTTTCCACAAGGTATCAATGAATAAGAAAAAAAAAGATGGACATTTTTGAAAAATGATGACAAAAAGACTGAGTGCCTGTGTGCATAAATAATGCCACAATCGCCAAACTGTGGAAAGAGCCAAGGTGCTCTTCAACAGATGAATGGATAAAGAAGATGTGGTACATGTATACAATGGAATACTATGCCTCCATCAGAAAGGATAAATATCCAACTTTTGTAGCAACATGGACTGGACTGGAAGAGATTATGCGGAGTGAAATAAGCCAAGAAGAGAAAGTCAAGTATCGCATGGTTTCACTTACTTGTGGTGCATAAGGGGTAATGTAGAAGACAGTAGGAGAAGGAAAGTAAATGGGAAGTAGGGTAATCCAGGGAGAGAAATGAAACAACAGAGACTTTGGACACAGAAACAAACTGAGGGACTTGGAGAGAGGGGGGTGGAGGGATGGGAGAGCCTGGTGGTGGGTACTGGGGGCACCTACTGCGTGGAGCACTGGGTGTGGGGAATGGGGAATGAATCTTGAAACACTGGGAAAAAAAATTAAGTAACAATAAAAAAAAAAAAGAAGCAGAAGCTAAGTTCCTCGAGAAAGCCCACATTCACTTCAGTACCAGTGTGCCAAGAATTCAGGGACAGGAAATAAAATGGAAAGGAATATTTAGAAACTTAAATAGGTACTTTTAAATAAATACTTTAAATGAGATTTCCGACCTTATAGGAAAGAAGGGAAATCAGTGAAATCCTAGGTACTGTTGGAGAAACCTGTCTAAATGTCTACATTTTACAAGATGACAAGGGTATTTGAGATGATAGTCTCTGAAAGAGGAAGCAGCTGTGTATGTGACAGATCCCTGCCCCTCCCCCCAGGTTATGGGACTCATAAAGTCATGAACAAGCTCTTGACTCTTTCCCTTTTTGAGTTTTATGTTTGTAACTGATAAATTCTAATTAAAGGTAACTTTGAGTTAACTGGAGTTCCAGTGAGACTG
>PITA01029600.1:0-17666 GCA_004023965.1 Spilogale gracilis | reverse complement strand
GAAACAACAGAGACTTTGGACACAGAAATAAACTGAGGGACTTGGAGGGAGGGGGGTGGAGGGATGGGAGAGCCTGGTGGTGGGTACTGGGGACACCTAAAGCGTGGAGCACTGGGTGTGGGAAATGGGGAATGAATCTTGGAACACTGGAAAAAAAAAATTTAGTAACAATAAAAAAAAAAGAAAATAATTATTAAAAAAAAAACAGTCATCACAACCAAATGCACAGATGCTGTTGCATAATCACATTGACACATGTAAATAAGGTTCAATATACTCTAATTGAAAGAAAGGGTGTACTAAAGCTGCCTGCATCCGGTTCCGCGCCATAGCCTTCAGGCTAAACCGCCTTCACCTTTCACAAGCACTGATCATCCTAGTTTAGCTGTTTGAAAAGACTTTCCACAAAGACATGAGTTTTACAAGGGATTAAGTGGGTGACTCAGCAAGACGTATGGGTGCTTGAGTGGTAATCTGATAAACTTGGCAAACCTACCACTACTGAATTAGACACAGTGAAACCAATTGCTACAATATTTCCTTCCTGAAGTTATTATGAAACCTCACATAAAACAGACTATTTGAGCAGAGCCAGATTGAAGACTGAAACTCTGGTTCACTATGGTCTATTTAAAAGCCCCCGGGGAGAGGTAGCCCTCTTTCTCCTGGTCTCCTACAGACAACTGAGGTAGGGGAGCCACATTCCTCTCCCCTGGAATAGGTTTTGAATGATCCCAGATTCTGTCAACAGCTAATGGCGTATGTTCCCTTAACAGAGGCTTCACACTGGCTTCTTCATTAGTTCTCAATCCTCACAGTACCTCATAGCTTAATATAGAAGGAGGAGGAACAGAGGCTTGGAAAGAACTGTTTCCATTCTGCCCCTCTTGCTGGCTGCCAGGCTGAGGGTTTTCGCACTGTGATTGGGAGCTACTGGTTTTCAAGGCTACTGTGGAACCAGAGAGGGATGGGGGGGGGGGGGGGACAGGGCAAGCCAACTGTTCTTACAGAGATGCACTCATTTTTCCTCAAAAAAAGCTCCCCAGATTGCTGCAAGACTAGCTAATTTCTAGAATTCTGAAAAAGTTGATTTGGCATATTTTGCCCATTTCCTCATTGTTTTTACGGATGACAGCATTTGAAGAGTCCTTACTCCCTCATTTTCACTGACCTCCCTCTATTAGGCACTTAGAGATCATTTTCTGCCCAATGAAGTCATGCTGAATTATGTGTCACTATTCTTTTAAGTTAATGGGAGCAGGTCCAAGGAAGTCCCGGAAACAATTAGGTCTGTCTGGTGACTCAGGGCAGCTTCCGGGAGACATGAGGTTTGGAGAGAACTTCCACAGATTCCAGAGGGAAAAACCAAGAGAATAAACTATTCAATCGATCAATTGTGAACCAATGCTGGGACCACTGGAGCACAGGACCTAAATGCTGTCCTGAGAACCTTTCTTCCCCACTTCGAGCAAGCAGAGCTTTGGGGCTCTGGATGCCTAGACACAAAAGATGGTTTCCCAGAGGCAGATAACAGCCCTGAGTGCAATTTTTGGAGCACCTGCCATATGGAGGGGGGAAAAAAGAGAGAGAGAGAGAGAGAGAGAGAGAGAGAGAGAGAGAGAGATAGATAGATATGAATATTTAGGGATTTTTTTTTTTGAGGTCTCAAGAATTTTAAGGAAATCCTGTCTTTTGAGAGGTCATTTTGACCAAAACCTTGTAGGTAAACCAACAACACCAAATTTCTCGGACCCTCTTCATCAATTTTGAGAATTGTCTGCTATCCTTTCAAGCACCGAATTAAAACTAAAATGTTCCTCTAGCACTTGAAGAGGAGACACTGTCTTGGAGAAACTGCCCATCAGAATTCACGAAATTCTGTGAATATGGAAAAAGACAGATTACAAAACTGACTTGACATCAAAACCAAACAGAATGCACCAGTAGTTATACACACATGAAATAATAAAGTTCTATGTCAAAGCTAGTGTGAGTAATAGGCAGACAAAACTAAGAGATTTCTACAGGTATCTTAAGAATCCTATACAAAATTCGTCCCATTCAGTACTACGGTGACACATGTCATCAAGTCACCTACTTCACTCACAGCAATGAATTTGCTGAGAAGCAGGTGGTGAAGCTCAACCCACACAGCATCGGCAGCAGATGCCACAGGGAAAGAAGGGGTGTGTTTTAAGATTTTATTTATTTGAGAGAGAGGAGAGAACAGGCTCCCTCCCTGAGCAGGGAGCCTGTTGTGGGATTCCATCCCAGGACCCTGGGATCATGACCTGAACCAAAAGCAGACGTTTAATGGACTGAGCCACCGAGGTGCCCAAGAAGGTGTGTATTTTAAAAGCACTTTTAAATAACTGATGAGTGAGCTTTAACCTATAGACTTATTCTAGTAAGAAATGACAAGGAAGTCAAACTTGAATTTTTGCCTCCAGAAAAAAAAGAATGGCAAGGTCAGCAAAGAACACCCAGGGAAGGAGCTGTTTTGGAATCTTCCTGACTACAGATTAGATACATAGGAATTTTTCTTGCCAGGCACATATTGGTAGCCTGAATTACATGCAATAGTTGTTAGGGTTCTGGTTAGAGTCATATTGTGCTGACCTGAAATGACTACTCACTGTAAGAGGATTTTAAAAGGAGGCTATAGTAATTTTGAACTAGTTCCTCATGGTTAGGAATGTAATACACAAGTTGGCCTACATCAAACTAAAAGCTTCCACACAGAAAGGAAACAGAGTAAAACGGTAATCTATAAAATAGAAGAAAATATTTGCAAACCATTAATACCCCAAACACATAAGGAACTCCACTATTCAACAGCAAAACAAAACAAAAAAACCAATAACCCATTTAAAGAATAGGCGAAGGGCCTGAATCGACATTTCTCCAAAGAAGACACACAAATGACTGTCAGTATCTAAAACGATGCTCATCATCACTCATCGTCAGGGAAACTCAAATCAAAACCAAAATGTGACATGCCATCTCACTGCTGTCAGGATGGCTACTATTAAAAACAAAACATAACAAAACAAAAAAACACGCAACAACAAGTGCTGGCAATGATGAAGAGAAATTGAAACCCTTATACACTGTTGAGGGGAATATAAATTTTACAGACACTATGAGAAAAGTACAGAGTTCCTCAAAAAAATAAAAATAGCACTACCATATGATCGAGCAACCACATTTCTGGGTATTTATCCAAAAGGATTGAAATCAAAATCTCAACAAGATATCTGCACATCTGTATTCACTGCAGCATTATTTCTAACAGCTAAGATGTAACAGCCTAAATGTCCATCAACAGATGAATGGATAAAAATACTGGTTAAAAAAAAAGAAATAATTATGATGTGACATGACGGAGGTGTTAGCTAATGCTACTGTGGTAATCATATGACAATATACAAATTTTTCAAATCAACAGGCTGTATATCTAAAACTCATTATATAATTATAACTCAATAAAAAATAAAATATTACATACACACACAAAAAAATGTTAAGTCATGGAAGACAAAGAAAAGATGAGGAACTGTTCCAAATTAAAGGACACTACACAGACACAACCACTAAACACAGTAAGTGATCCTTGCATTGATCCTGGACAAAGTTTGAAAGAAAAAAAAAAAAAAGAAAGAAATGGAAGACAGTGGAATAACTGATGAAACTCTCACACTACACTAAGAGACAGGGTCAATATTAAAACATTCTTATTGTAACCACTGTACCCTGGTTATGTCTAAAATTAGGTGTGAAAGGGCACAATTCTCTAACTTGCTTTCAAATGGTTCGTAAGTGTATATGCTTACAAAGCAAACGTGTAAACAGCAAATGAACAAAATGTTAATTTTTGAATCTGTATTAAGAGCACTGGGGAATCACTGTACTTTTCTTATAATTTTTAAAAATGTTAAACCATATCAGGATGCCTGGGTGGCCCCGTCAGTTAAGTGTCTGCCTTCAGCTCGAGTCATGATCCCCGGGTCCTGCGATCAAGTCCTCCATGCTCAGCAGGGAGCCTGCTTCTCCCTCTGCCTGCCATTCCCCCTGCTTACGCTCATACTCTCTCTCTGACAAATAAAATATTTTAAAAAATAAAAAGTGAAAAGGAAATGTACATATACAATGGAATATTATTTAGTCTTTTAAAAAAAGGAAATCCTGCAAGGTGTACCAATATGGGTGACCCTTGAGGACATCCTGCTAAGTGAAATAATCCAGGCCCAGAAGGACAAATGCTGTATGAGCCTATTTAAAAGTATCTACAAGAGTCTAACTCTTAGAAGTAGAGAATAATAGAATGGTGGTTGCCAGGGGGCGAGTGGAGGGGGACACTGGTAATAATTAATCAATGGGTATAAAGTTTTAGTTATACAAGGTAAGTAAGCCGTAGAGATCTGCTACAGAGATCTGCTAACTGTGCCTACAGTTACCAATACTGTATTGTATGCTTAAAAATCTGTTAAGAGTTTAAGATCTCATGTTAAGTGTTCTCACCACAACCAAAAATTAAAGGAGATGGGGGGCCTGCATGGCTCAGTGAGTAAGCATCCAGTTCTTGGTTTCGGCTCAAGTCGTGACCTCAGGGTCCTGAGATAGAGTCCTATGTTGGGTTCCGCACTAAACACAGGGTCTGCTGAAGACTCCTTCTCCCTCTCACTTTGCCCCCTCCCATCTCTAAAATAATTTTTTTTGAAAAAATTAAAATAATAAGACAAGTACACTAAAAAGAATAGGTGGTAAACCTAAGAATGAAGGACACGAAGCATGTCCATGATAATTCCGGAAGTACAGGTAAAAGAACACTACTTCTGAACAAAAACTAGACGTGATCCACAATGGATGTGTTCAGAGACTGACATCTGCAAAACACCAAGTACTTAGTAAACACCAAAATGGAAGCTGCTGCTCACCCAGTGATACCTTGAAGTAAATCTGATCAGAAATCTATTGTTTTAACAACATACACTTCTTTCTAGACATTGACATCCTCTTATGTATGGGGTGTGCACACTCTACTTCTAAGAGTTAGACTCTGATAGATACCTTTAAATAGACCTCTCTGGGTGACCCTGTACTCTCCATAGAAAATAATATTACTGCAGAACCCTGAATGAGTATTTCCTCAACCAGTGTAAACTACACTTTCCCAAAGTCTGGCAAAAAAAAAAAATGTTTTTCAAAAGTCTGCAGACCTTTCTTGCCTCTATGTGTGAAGTTTGTCGTATCGAAGTCCTAATGGCAACAGGAAAAATGAATGGTATATTTTTTCTCTTAAAGAAAGTATTTCAAACAGTCTAACAATTCAGGTATCAAACTAATACCTACCTATAAATAAAGAATAGTAATGAGAACTTCCTTGGAAGCTTAAGGTAAGAGTTCGGCTCAACTGGGATGCAAAGCCAACTGGGTGTTCACATAATTTGGCTCAATTTCACTAGTCTTCCGTGGCTCCAAGGCCTGGGCTTAATATAACTTCACCAAGATTTGTGTTTTTAGGTTTCCTCTGTTACCCTTCAGACATGACATCACTGGGGCATATTTCGTCTATCAATTAAACTCATAAAATATACAATGCTGAAAAAAAATGAAGCAAGCACTTTGACGGTCTCCACAGCCAAAAGAAACAGAGCTGAAAGAGCTGAATCCAGACAATTCAAAGTGGAGGTAAAGGGAGAAAGGGAAACAGAGGATGGGGAGGGCAGACGGAGATGGAGACAGACACACAAACCTCCTAATGAACCATTTTTTATTAGTTACTGAAATTTCCCATCACAGGACCAGCTAACAACCAGAACAGAACCTGTGAATCAATATATTTCCATATATACTTTTTGAACAGAATAAGTGAAAAAACAGGTTGCCAAACCATCATATGAATGGGGAGCCAGTGTTGATCTGAATTTTCTGATTCTTCATTATATTCCCTTTGACAAAGGCATTTGCTATTGAGTTGCTAATTAATCCACATATATCCCTATGTGGGGAGTGTTCAAGGAAATCGTCCATCTCCTGTGAACTTTAAATAGAAATATTTCTTTTTTATCCAAAATTATCCCCTTTTTCACAAACCTTCGATAGATCATTGCCAATGAGCTAAAAAGCCAATTCCGTAGTCTGGCCTTCAACATATTACATAAACTGGCTCTAAACTGCTTCCAGCCAGACTCATCTATTCCTTGTTTCCTAAACAAACCATGTGGTGTTAGCACCGAGCCATTGCTCAGAACACCCTTCTCCCCCCGCCCCCCCTTCGGCTTCCACAGCCCCTCCTCCCGGCCTCACTCAGCCCTCCTCCACAGCCAGACCACATCATGAATCACCCCTAGGTTTTACTGTTCACTCTAGCCTCTAAAGCTCCATCCTTTGGTTTTGGTTACACTCAGGACACATGGTTTATAACAGGATGCAGGAGCACACACACAGCATGTTTTCTCAATCAAATCATAAAAACACTTGACATAGAAGTCAGAATACTGATTCTAAATCCTGGCTCTATCACTAGGTATGGATAGCTTCTCTGAGCCTTGGCTTCCTCATCCGGAAAATGGGGCTACTAACCCTTGAATACCTCCCAAAAGATTTCATGAAGATGTGTCCTCTATCAGCCACAGATCTTATACAAATAGTTTATGGATCTTTCTGTACGTCGTTAAGTCTTGCTGATGAAGGTACTGGGCCACAGCTGTAGGAAGTTCCGGAGTCATCTTCAATTTTTCTCTCAATCCTACGTGGTTAACACTGACTGACTACTCACTATGGAGCCAAGTTCTTTTTTTTTTTAAACATTATTTTATTTTTTCAGTGTTCCAAGATTCATTGTTTATGCCCCACACCCAGTGCTCCATGCAATATGTGCGCTCAGTACCCACCACCCGGCTAGCCCATCCCCCACCCTCCTTCCTTCCAAGACCCACAGTTTGCTTCTGAGTCCCAAGTCTCTCGTGTTTCCTCTCCCTCCCTGATTTACCCCAATTCACATTTCCTTTCCTTCTCCTACTGTTCTCCATGTTACTGCTTATGCTCCACAAGTAAGTGAAACCATATATTTGATTTTTCTCTGCTTGGCCTATTTCACTCAACATAATCTCCTCCAATCCAGTCCATGTTGCTACAGAAATTGGGTATTTATCTTTTCTGATGGAAGTGTAATATTCCATTGTATATATGGACCATATCTTCTTTATCCATTCGTCTGTTGAAGGGCACCTTGGTTTGGCGATTGTGGCCATTGCTGCTATGAACATTGGGGTACATATGGCCCTTCCTTTCACTACATCTATATCTTTGGGGTAAATACCCAGTCGTGTAATTGCAGGGTTATACAGTAGCTCTATTTTTAATTTTTTAAGGACTCTCCACACTGTTTTCCAAAGCTGTTGCACCAACTTGCATTCCCACCAACAGTGTAAGAAGATTCCCCCTTCTCCACAGCCTCTCCAACACTCGCTGTTTCCTGTCCTATTAATTTCTGAGCCAAGTTCTTTACAGGAATTAATTTAATCTCGTAACATGGGAGGCAGGTCTCAGAGCCTATCATCTCTACCAACCAGAGTACCTGGGTGACGGACCCCCAAAATGCACTGACCAGATGACTTCCATATCAGAGCCTCTCTCATTTGGTCTTTCATTGGAGAAAAGACCCAATAAAGACGTGGAACAAGTGAAACCTGTGTTTCTCAGAGTCAGAAATGCTTAACAAATATGGCCGTACGGTGCACCACAAGCTATAATTAAAGCTGTCTCCATTTCCACTAGCAGGGTCATCAAAACAAGCTCCCAGCTAAAAAGCTGAAAGGTACATTCTTAACTCAAGCACAGTTTTCTCTTTTTACAACTTCATATAAAAGAAATACAAAATTCTGAAACACAACAACCCAACACCTTCAGTTGTTTCTGCTTATAGACAGTGCCGAAAAGTAAAACAGAAAGTCTGTAGTTGCAGACTATTTTTACAGAGCTGCAAATTTAGAAAGTCTTTATTTTACAGGTAATTACTGCATTTTCTGGAACATTAGATCTTCAAGACAGTCTGTCAGGTTGTCTGTCAGGAAGTCTATCAGGTTAAGGAGTTTCTTCAATATCTCTCTTCCCACAGAAATAATATTCAAGTGTTACCTATAATGATTGTCTCCTCCTTCTTTTTTCTCCCACTCCTTTATTCTTACCCTTTTTCTTTTTCTGCCTTTTCACCTTACTTTTTTTTATCTTCATTACTTTCCTTTTCTCTTTCTAAATTCAATGTTAATGAAAAATTCAGTCAGTAGCTGCCATCTTATTTGATGAACAGAGAGAATTCAAGCTTTAAGAAAAAATTTTTTTTTCTCTTCATAGTTTCCCCCCTGATAATTTGGACCTTATGGAGATAGATTAGATTTTTCAATATCTTTGCATATGGAGAGTTTGAATACATGGAATTAAGAGAAAGGAACACATGTAGAACAAAATACACATTACAACTCTCAATACTGAAGACTATAAAAGACCTGAGCTGATTTTGTCTAACTTAGGGGCAGGAAAGATAAGAAAACAGAAAACAGTGATCATTTTAGAAAATATATCCCTAATTCATATAAACCAGAAAATGAACAGAACTGAGTTCTCCTTATTTTGAATCAAAGTAAAAAAGTGCTTTTGCTTCCAACTATACTATTTATAGATCTTTTTTTATCTCATACTACACTGGTTTAAAGTTAAGAGGTAACATTGAAGGTAAAATGCTACTGTTGAAATAAAAGAACTTGGAAGAGCTTCTGAGCTCCACTCTTCCAGAATACCTCCTACTTTACAAGCAAACTGGTACAGAGCTGGTGTTCCCATATATCTAAATAAAATCAGGAAAACTGCTGTGAACACAAGTATTTACTGCACTAAAGATAATCAACTGTATGGGCAACTGGTGTGCACACAGAAATCGGTCTGCAGGAGCTAAGTAATGTCTTGGAGCGTAAGGTCTTAGCGCAGAGCCTCATCAACAAACTACATCCAACTAATCACATCCGAGATCCCTTCCAGATTCCAATTTTGCTATTTCTTTTTTTTTAAAGATTTTATTTATTTATTTGACAGAGAGAGATCACAAGCAGGTAGAGAGGCAGGCAGATAGAGAGGAGGAAGCAGGCTCCCTATTGAGCAGAGAGCCCGATGGGCCTCGATCCCCGGACCCTGAGATCATGACCTGAGCTGAAGGCAGAGGCTTTAACCCACTGAGCCACCCAGGCACCTGCTATTTCTACTAAGGATTCTATCTCTCTTCTCATCAATCACGCACAAAATTTTCTCTTTACCTCTAGGACACCAAGTCAATTCCAGAACATGGTCCTACTTGGCCTCTCCTCTAAGTTTCTCTACGCCTGCATAGATCCAAGCAACAGTAATCCTTCCCTCCACTCAGCATCCAGTACATCCCCGGACCCTACACACCTGAAAGGATCAACCACCTCATGTGATTTCCCATTCCACTGCCACCAAACTCCAAAATCCAAGGTTCTTTATTATGTGGACTCTCCCTGATTCACAGGTATAAAACTACATGTATTTTAGGTCAATTCTAAAACATCATAAAAAACAAAAATTTGAGAAAAACTCACTCATAATCTACCCTTTGGTTAAAAAAAAGTCACTTTTTTCACTTACTAAATTTCCCTTTCAATGCCTCCCATCTGCAAATAGGTGACCACGAACCTGTACCAATACAAAACTTTTTGTCTTACTCTTGTCATTGGTTTAGGAAACACTTTTTAGGTTTCTGTGTTAACTTGTTTTGTGTAGCGAGACTGATCAGCTATACTGACCAGCACACTGATCAAGGTCTCCACTAGACTGTCTGGCATCTGTGTGTGAAGGAGAAAAAGGCACGTTTCTGAGATGGACTGGCAAAAGGCCCTCCTGCAGGGTACAACTCCCATAAAGACAAGTGGACACCCTGATATTAAAAGAGGGTATTTATGAAGGAGAAAAAAATCATGCTGTGCATAAATGGACAGGATAACATGGTTTGGAAGTTGGGAGTCTGGCCAGCTCACTTCATATCCTACCTCTTATACCTGCTGTTTGATCCCAGGCAAGTTGCTTAGCTACAGAAACCTCGATTTCTTTGCAGGGGTAACACAGTCATCACTATCTCATACAACCGCTGTGAGCGGTAAATCACCAAAGGCCCTAAGAACCATGCCTGGTCCAGAACAGACACTCAATGTTTTCCTCCCCAGTAAAAACTGTATCAATATTATCTACATCTCTATGCTTATTTTTAAATACTACAAAAAAATCGCCTCATGAGGGGAAAATGTTTATTAACAAGGATCTAAATTTGAACTCTTCATCTTTTTATGTAAATTCACTAAAGATAGAGGTGATCAGCAGAATGATGACTATTCAGGAAATGTCATTCCTTTAAGATAATAATCTCAGGAGAAACAGTGAAATTTATTCTGGGGATATCTTATGAAGAAATACTAATGGAAGTTAACATCTTAGAGGAAATGTGGGTGTTGGTTTCCTCACCACACTAGGAAGGGGGAGTTGGGGTGAGCCTCAAGGTCTTTCCAGCTTTGGTTGTATAGGACCCAATCCTGCCATTAAAACACCGTCTACCCCACCACAAAGTTTCTACTCCAGAAAGGACAGGTTCTTCCCTCTTTCCCAGACACGCCTGACCTTTGATGTAAGCTTTTCCTCATCTCATGCTGATTCACTTTACTTCCAGCAGAAGCACTTTCTTCACCCAGAACCCCAACTCTGGCCATCACCCAAAGCCCCAGTTAAAATCTGACCCCTTCTTCCAGGATCTTAGTGCTCCACAGATTTCTTTAAAAGCTCAAAACGTTTATTTACTGTCTATATCACTCCTTATTTAAGTCTAATGGCATTAAGTAATCTTTCTTAAAAACTAAAAATTACTTTCTCTTACATCTGAATACAACCTTTGTCTTCAAAAACCTAGCAAGCACACACATGCACATACAGCATCCTTTATTTTAGCTAGCCCTATAGCCATGTTAACAGATATCCTAACTGAAGGCACACAAGATCTTGGTTTCCAAGACCACACAATTATGGTCCCTACTCCTCAGTATCAACATTTTTACCACTGGGCAAGCTGACAAATTCATGTTAATACAGAATCTAATAGCTGATATAACTCACGGTGAATTTCATGTCCTAAAATTTTTACCAATCCATTTTAAATAGTTAAAACATAAAGGCTGAATACAAAGAGGAAAGTGTGCATCAACATCACAACTTTCTTTAAAAACAGTGTTTTTCTTTTTCTTTAATCAAGCCCCATTTATAAAGTGTTTTAAATTTATTGAAAGCTCATTTGTTCTTCCAAGTCTAACTAATACTTTTGTGCCAAGTGACAGAGGATAAGATAACTGAATCTACATTCTCATCTGGAGATTAAGACGAGGGAACTAAAATCTGCTTTGGATCCAGAAGACATATTCCCATCAAACAAAGCTACCAGAATAAGCTCCAGACCATGAATAAAGGGTATTACCCTTTAGTGCTTTCCCCAAAAATTGCAACATGAATACAATATACCTCAGAGGGTCAAATTCTTAAATTGAAGAATCAGAATATGATAAAAGAGTGCATTAAAGTTTAATAGGCAGAGGGCTTTATTCCAGTAGAGAGTGATGGGAAGCCATAGGTTATATTATCACATGGGGAGCAGTTGCGATGCTCTGCCACCGTGCACGACGAGCTCTCGTGGGCATCATGTTCACCCGTGACTTACGAGATTATCCGGTTTGAAGCCTCATCATCAATGTGTAAACTGAAGCTGCTCCAGAGGCACCAGGGAGAGAAGCAGCTCTGGTGGCATTTGAACTGAAGATACTCAGGCAGAGAGACAGATCTGGTGGCGGTATAAGGAACGAATGGAGCCAGAGGAAGAGGAAACAGTAGGAGGAGAAAGGACAGAGTAGAGAAGGCCAAGACAATCAGAAAGGAGATGGCAGAATGGAAAAGAAGGACAATGAAAAGAAAGCCAAAAAGTGAAGGAAGTGTGGAGAGCAGAGAAAGAAAGGGGAGAAAAGGAGGAGGAGGAAGAGGAAAAAAATGTAAACAATCTTTGGATATATGGAAAGCAACCTGTACTTCTGATTGTGGTTTGTTTGTTCAAGTCACAGGTGCTAGCAAATGACCAAATACAGAATTAGAATCCAGGCACAAATCTGTGAACCACAAGAGCTGGAATATCACTGATATACATTGTTTAACAACAAAAACAAAAGTCTAAAGCTTCAGGTCAATAAGGGCCATAAAAGTTACTGCCACATTGATTTTCCTGAGTTACTAGAACCATGACAGAAGAGTCAAAGGAAACCCAAATGTTCCGTTCTTTAGCCTGAAACTGTTCAAAAACAAGACAGAAGAATGGATGTTGGTTTCTTAGTCAGTCATCTTCGAGCACATCTGCCAACCAGAAAGGGCAGATACTTCCTGCGTTTCTCAGAAGAGCATTTCCATCATGTCCATCTCTACACTTTGGGGCTATTTTTCCAATTTAAAATGAATTCTAGCAAGATCTACCTTGAGTCAACTCTCAAGCAAGTCAGGCTGGATTTGGATGTCCCTGTCCCATGCCTTCTAGAGTGCAGGACTCGAGTTCTCCTTGAATCGAAGATATTCCCATATTTTACTGACTTCTCCACTCTTCCACAAACAACATGCTCTCAACAAACAGTCCTCAGAAACTCAAAATTAGGCCTACCAAATTATTAATCAGGAAAATGAATCCTTATTGAGGAGGTAGCTAGACAAGAGGTGATACATTCCAGGGAAGAGATGATTAAAAAAGCAACTTAAAATGTGCCTTGTCAATTAAATTCCTTACATATAATTATATATCTCTACTAATGGTAAGAATTTCCATTTGCACACAAAGGTCATTACAGTAATTCTTCACACACGACTGGCCTTTCTCCAACTTTCAAATGAGCCCTGTCCACAAGCAGAGCTGGTGCAGAATAGCTAGTTACAGAGCTCTCCGCCCGGTGCAAATACCACGGGATGGACTGAAACACTGCTCTTCATTCTTATTAAACCACTCAAAACCCATTCATATTTTTGGCATCTCCAAACATGGAAAAACTGAAAGGTTGATTGAAAGCAACATATTCAAATGTGAAACCCTTCAGCAAACCTGAACTTCATTATCGAGATATTAACTTTCTATAACCAAAACCCAAGTCAAAGGGACAAGAGGTAATTAGAAGAGTAACAATATGGAAAATCTGCAAGCCCTACTACCAATGACCCAACACCCATGGGAATCCTCAACACTGACAGGAACAACCCCGATATGCCAGATCAAGCCTAATGTAAGTTACATAAAATTTTCAAGCTACAAAGACTAAGCAACAGTTGGGAAGGGAGAGATAATTAATAAAATGTTTATGCAAGTATTTATGAACTTGTTCTGGATATCATCTCTACCTTGACAGGCAGGAGTTCTGATTTACCCATCCATGTACCTTAATGTTAAGTACCGTGCCTGGCAAATTATAGAAGCTCAAAAATATTTTTCAGTGAATGAATGACTGTAGGTATGAGTGAATAAACAATCTTAGTGATATTATACCTATTAGTTGTACAGGTGATGAGCGCCCATCCTTCCTTAGCTTGGTGGCATTTCAGCCATGAAAGACTAGAGAAGAATCCTTAGGAGGAAACAAAATGTTGATACCTGAGCACACTAACCAAAGGAACACAGCCTACAAGCATTTAGTTAATAAAAATGGTCACTACAGCATTTGTACCTCTAAGAACACACACCTGAGCTACCACTGGAAAAACGGAAGGGAGTATGAAGAGTCAACAAGGAATTCCTGGGATCCTCAAATCTCAAGAGGTGCTGCCTCAACCCCAAAAGCAGAGCCTAAAGCACAAAGTCAGCCTCTCCCTGGTTTTGAAAACTCATCTAAGGCGTCCACTGTGCTCTGCTGTTCGGCAGCAGAATTCTCTTTCTGTGCCAAATGACGGCCTGGTGTTTCCCAAAAACTATTTAAAGTCATAGAGTATTGCCCAAGCGATGATCCCATGAACTCCTACAGAAACTTTCATTTGCATTGTTGGAGATGCAGGTGCTGTGTGGAAAGATATGGCACTGCATGGCCCCAGACCATCAACAGAAGCGAGGCCCTCTGCTATCCCAGTGTCGTCCAGCCAATGCGCCTCCCTCCTGGCTCACGGAACTCACCGCAGTGCAGAATGTCTTCCTGAGCGGGACATACTATTGCCCACGGGGGAGGGCAGGTTGCTCCCTCTGTGCAGATCCTCGATGGACCTACTCCAGGGCTTTGACTTGTCCACTGAGCTCTCCACAGTGCTTTCCACGCTTTCGAAATCAAAACTAAAACAGAAGAGAAATCCCACTGAAGACTTAAAAGTGGACAGTCACACAAATACATGGATGTGTATTACTGGCTCCTTCCAATAACACATCTGACCCGACGACAGTAGTCTTGCAAGCAAAGGAAACCGAAAAGGCAATGCACAAGAATTTCCATGGACTCAGAATTAGCCTTGAAAATCCAAAATGACAGATACCGGGCAAGGTAAAAGCATAGCCAAACAACAGGGAAAAATTAATAGTGATGTATTATTTGTATTTTACTACAAGGCTTACTAACTTACCAATGGCTGACACTGCTAGGGTGGATGGGAAGGAAAGATCTTACAGCTGTCTTCATTTTGCTTTAACAAGTCAATATGTAGGCTATACTAATTTATTCCTACCCATCAATTTTCACTGAGCATTTTCTCCTAGTGTGTTGGCAAGTGCACTTTTCCAACCATATGTGACACATTACTTGCAAAGTTATGGATTTGCTTTGATTTTGGAATCTCTTCCCAATCTGGTGCTCTTTAAAGCAGGACTGGTGTTTCTCTGAAATTTTTTGAGGTTATTACTCATGTTGACCATGTTAGAATAAATGGCAAGTTAAGTTGCTCATTCTTGTATAATTTTAGGAACAAAATTTTTAAACAGCCAGGCCTTTGTGTTCTGTGCATTTTCCCCTCCCAAAAGACAGCTCTGCCTTCTCAAAACAATCTATTTTATCAATTGTTTCTACCTCTAGTCCCACCCAGCAACACCTGATCAGAGAATAAACAGAAGGCAGCTGTAATTAATACCAGATGGAAGATTTGGGCAGCAATCTCAGAAGAGACAGCATCAATGCATATTGGCAATAACAAGGATGACTTTTTATAAGGGTACCATCGCCAAAATAAAATATTTTGCTAGAACCATCATCTGTAAACTGGGTGAAGCTGTCCCTCTATTAAATACTAATTTGGGTGGCAGCCATGATGGACTGTCAGTGAATGCATCTGGCAATTTTGTCACGTCTTTGGATGCAGGAGCCAGAGCTGAACAGAAAAGAGGTGGCATTGAGTAATGAAAGCCTTAAACACTACAAATAGAAGCCTACAGCTGATACTGGAGAAGGTAAGCCAAGGGGGCACCCCCAAGATCGCCATGTCATCAACACTCCCACCCAGTCATTCTGTAGCCCCCCACATCGTTCAGCTGTCCCACAGGCTTATGCTCTCCTCAGCTCACCCACCTCACGGAGCAGCAGGAGGAGACACACATCTTGGTGAAGCATCCTGTTCTAGGAATGGAGCGTGAGCCTGTTGGTGCACATTACCTGGGCTAGGCACTGATCACAAGCCGAGGGACCGTAAGAAATTTTTCAGCCCATTAATTTCAAGAAAGAATATAAATTATGTTTCTATATATAATTTATCTAAATAAAGCAATACAAAACCAAAACTAATAAACAGAGAATGTAAAGATAATGCCAAAAAAGAAAAAAGTAAAGATGGAAACCAAAGTGCTGAGTTCTGATCTTTCGCTGGGTTTGCTCTTCCGCGGCACCTAGAATTCCCTCACGGAAGCACCGCCTTTTCTCACTGGTCTGAGGTGAGGGTACATCTGGGGAAACTAGGTTCACAAGCTCTACCGTGATGTAGGTAAAATCTCAATTATGGCAAACATGTAATGCATAGCATGCCATCCTTTTCCACTGCAACTGAAGTCACTTAGCTCTTCCTTAATTCCATAACTATTCCTCCAGATTTTAAACGATGCAGTTGGGGTAATACTTCTGTGTTTCGTCACATAATATGATGTGTAAGAGGTTTGTAGTTTTTGACACAATGGACATAGATAAGAAACAACCTTTGGAAGAATACTATAAAAACTAGGATTGTATTTCAGAGGACAATTTCTTTGAAAGGCTAAGAATTTGTCTATTGGTGTTTCTTATTCTATTGCCTATCATACACATGAAATATCAAACCTGAAACTGATCAAGCCACTTTCAGTTTATACTGTAATGTCTGCATCCACTAGGAAGGAGTAATTACAGCTTCCTTCCCAAGAATTCTTAAGGAAGTGCTGAGGATTAGAATATCTGGTTAAGTCTTAGAACTTCTTCGGAGTGATACAATACAAAAAACAAGTTACTGCTTTTAAAAGAAGCATCGAGGCGGGGAAAACACCACCTGGGCCCAAAGGTCTTCCGGTCAAATTAAAAAATACAATATTACTTCCTTAATGTGTGTGTGTGTGTGTGTGTGTGTGTGTGACAGTGAGAGAGAGAGAGAATCTGTGGATACAATATTCTTTGACTAAAGAAGGAAATGCAAAGAGAATGTCTCATCCAAATGTATACTTTTCATTTCTGTTGTAAATCCTTCCAGAAGCTTAGCAAATGGGAAAATTTTATGAATTAACAAAAAACAAGATTAAGTAAATCGATTTTCTTTCCTGCTCGACTACCATTTTTCTCTTTCACCTTATGAAGGGTAAGTCAAAACAACACACATACAAAGTAGAAGAAGGAAAAGCCCTTGTTTCCAATTTCTCCCAGTCCTACCTGATCTGGTGTATCTGCCATCATTTGCTCTGCATTTACTAGCACATACAAACACACACATACATATATGCAACTTTTCCAACAAAAAGTTACTTTTCTGTGTTACTTTTGCTTTATTCACTCAACAATGTATCACACACCTCTTTCGGTGACTGCCAGGGTAGTCTACTGTATAGATATGTGTAACCTGAGCACTAAAGAAAGCACTTTTTAAAGTAAGGACTCTAAGGGTGATTTTTACCCCCCTGTTTTACTTCTGCCTTAAAAGCATTTTTAATAATGATTCTGTGATTTGCTTTTTGTTACTTGAATAGAAACGAGTCTCCGTAAACTGTACGCCACCTGCTTCTGGGCTTCCCCCCTCGGTGCAGTATATAATCTTGCCACTCACATCTTCTGTGACCACATGAAATTCAAAAGACAACGAACCAAGTTTTACTTACGTTACTGCATACTGCGCAAACGATAGATATTCCACTAGAACGTCAAGACCTCTGTTTTCTTCATTCAGAAACTCTCTGACCCATCTGTTAAAAAATACAAGTATTAGAGAGGTTCATCACATGCTCTGCCGTGAGAGAGCCCAGTGAACATTGTTACTCTTCTGCCAGAAACATTCACTGAAAGGGAATCATGGAAGAAGGCCTAGACTCCATCACACCTAGGAGGAACTTTTGCACAGAGCAACTAAGAAAACCACAGCATTTGGGGGCACCTGGGTGGTACAGACGGTTAAGCGTCTGA
>PITA01029599.1:0-17666 GCA_004023965.1 Spilogale gracilis | reverse complement strand
GGGCCACTGGGCTGTAGAAACTGAAGGCATACAAGAAGAGCAGTTAGGACAACTTCCTAAGTAACTGCAATTTGAAAGCACTATAACTTTAAAATGATATATGTGTAATAGTGTAAGAATCTAATAAACAGAAAGTAATACCTTGCCATGATTACAAATAATCAGAAGGTACAAAAAGGTATAGAATTAGAAAGTCAAAAGTTTCCTTCACCCTAACTCATACTTCTATTTCTTAAAGAAATACCCCCATATGAGTTTTATGAATAACCTTCTAGAAATGCTTTATGAGTAGTATATTTATACAAACTTGTTTTTACACAAATAGGATCTTATTTACACATAGTTTGTTCTTTGCCTTTTCATGTAGTAATATTTCTTAGACCTTCTCCCACCTGCAGATCCCCCCAAGTCTTTTCTCAGGAGTGTATAATATTCTACCACATAGGTCAAACACCACTAATTAAATAAATCCCTTCTGATGAGCATTTAGGTTGTTTTCCATTTGGGGAAGTTACATCAAAACACGATGAAGATCTTCACATACGAATGTACCCATTCTCAGCAGTGAAACTGCTTGAAGTCTCTATGATTTGATATGAAGGAGAAACTAATTCAGTCCTCAATGACTTGGACATCAAGCATACTTGTTTCTTTTTGTCCTCTAACTGCTTTCAGAAATATTTTCCACTTGGTATGACTTTCTTTTTCAGAGCAATCTTAGCTTCCCCCAAAATAATTTCTAAACCATTAGTCTATGTTTTTAAAAACCAACTGAAACATTCCTCTCCACCAATATGAAGAATCAAAGTAAGATTATTTTTCCTTTCTAAGCCTTTTTTCCCCCAAAAGGTCAATTTGGAGACTGGTATTGCTCTTGTATTTATACAAGTTCTTTTTCAAACTGTGCTGACACCATGGTCAATCTGGGGAGAACTTTTGCCTGGAAGTTATCTCTCACCACAGCAAAGTGTGAGTTCCGCCAGCCTCCCCAATACCCCCACCCCCCGCTCTATCTCACCTTTTTGACTCTTGTGGGGCTCAGTAAACTCTCCTTTGCATGATAGGAATCCACTGATGTTTTATAGTTGATCATTTGTATTGGAAACATAAAAAATGCCAGATCCTAGAATGTTTTAATAATTCCCTTGCAGAGTTGTGGTCCAGATAATTTTCAGTTAATCTTACTTGATTACAGAAGGCAATACGAAAAGTAAATGCAAAAAAAAAAAAAAAAAAAAAAAGGAAATGAAAACAAACCTAGAGCATGTGGAGGTATTCCTACACAAAATGGTTTGATTTTAAAATATTTTTAGGCTTTGTTTCTTTCGTCTCTCTAGCTTGATAGTAACAATTAAACTTTTTAAGTGTCCTCTGAAAAATTAGAACACCCTCAGAATGTTCCTTGCTTCTTTTTTTTTTTTAATTTATTTATTTGACAGAGAGAAACACAGCTAGAGAGGGAACACAAGCAGGGTGAGTGAGAGAGGGAGAAGCAGGCTTCCTGCTGAGCAGGGAGCCCGATGTGGGGCTTGATCCCAGATCTCCGGGATCATGACCTGAGCCGAAGAAAGTCGCTTAACCAACTGAGCCACCCAGGCGCTCCTCCTTGCTTCTTTTTTAAAATTGAAAATTTGGGAGTCAATTTTTGGGACTCTGCTTTTAAAAGCTCATCTTGTTACCTTATTTTCTATTCCTCTACAATTGTGCAATCATAATCATTGCTGAGCCTTGGTTCTGCCGTATGTAAAGTTAAGAGGATCTTGAATGTCTGCTCCAGTTCTAAAATCATATGACTCCATGGTGGGGTTGGAGGTAGAGAGGTGTGGCAGAGGAGGAGAGTGAAAGGGGAAAGATTGTGGGATGTGCCTCAGGAGGCTGATTCTTAAAATTGATAATGCAGGGACAAATATTTCTCAGCTTATGCTTGGAGGTAGATCCGTATTTATTTTTGATAGAACTGCTATTATTGGGGCGCCTGGGTGGCTCAGTTGGTTGAGCAACTGCCTTCGGCTCAGGTCATGATCCCGGAGACCCGGGATCGAGTCCCTCATAGGACTCCCTTCTCGGCGGGAGGCCTGCTTCTCCCTCTCTCATTCCCCCTGCTTGTGTCCCTCTCTGGCTATGTTTCTCTCTGTCAAATAAATAAAATCTTAAAAAAAAAAAAAGAACTGCTATTATTTCAGCTTTTAAACATTTTTGGCAGATTTACAGAGGTCTCCCAGGCATCAAAAGTGCCACATATAGGACAGATTTTAAAAGGCATAGCCTGTAACAAGTATAGAATGAAGGCATTCTTGCCTTTGTCTTAAGACAGACTGTCTCGTGGAATCCTTACACGTGGACTGAATTGCTCTCAAGTACGCCAGTCAACAATAATAAGAAACAGAAATGCTGTGGTATGGCTGAGACTCTAGTTACCCAGTGTCTGAGCTGAGAATTAAGAGAGGGTGGAGATGTTAATGACCCATGAGATCTGTGTGTGTGTGCATATGCACACACTTAAGTAGAACTTTCCCATTCAAAGTTCCATATCTTTCTCTTTTATTCATCAATTTATTGAGTGTTAACTATTTGTTCATCACTGGTGATAAGTTGTCAGTAGGGGAAAGAGATACTGCACAAATAATGGCACCCACATATAGAGAATGATGAATTGTCATAATGCTAAGGACAACAAAGGGTATAATGAGAAACTTAAACAGAGTTACTCATTTAGATTACGGAATCAATGAAAGACATCTCTAAGGAAATAGTATATATGCCCGTGAGTCAAGAGGAAGAGGTATTAGGAAAAGATTTCAGCGGGAGGAATAAACTAAAGTCTGAGGTAGTGAAGAGCAAGGAGAATCTAAAAACAAACAAGTAAATGGAACTAGTTCTGTCAAACACCCAGAGAAGAGCATCGGGGAATAAGGCTGGAAGTTTTGTAGGCTTTGTAGACTTTGTAGACTTTGATAAGGATTTTAATGTAATTATATCATTATGTTTTTTGGTTTTACGTCATACAGATTAGGGATATAAAACAATCAGATCTGTGTTTTTTGAAATCTCCCTATGGTTGCTCTAAAAAGAATCCCTTAGAAGTGAGCAAGTGTAGATTCAGGGAGATTTGTTTATATCTGATGCAATGGTGAGCATAAGGATGATGGTAGCTTCAATTAGATGGCAACAAAGGAGTGAGAGAAAAGTGGACAGATCTTTGACATATTTTGAAGGTGGAACCACTAGGACAATGTTTTAACGCCTCTGGAATGTTTTTTAAAAGATATAGCGTATTTTTCCATTTCCCCCTCAAGGATAAAGGCCTTTATTTATGAAAGCTAGGTAAACTGAGACACCCTGAACAATTTTCCAAGACGGGGAGGAGCTCCACAGGTTGGAGCAAGCACTGTGGTTGGGAAAGAGAGCAGGATTTTTTGAGACTTGTAGATGTGTGGAGGTAGATGGTCTTATTAAATGTGTATTTACATTCAAATAAATATGGTGGGGGCCTAGTTCTGCTGCCTTGTGGCTCGTGGAGAATGGATAGACCCTTAATGGAAGCCATTGCGGAGGTTAATGGGGAGGGCCTTAACGAAAGGTCCCTAGCTCCAGCCATCTACAGAGAGAAGGGAGGTAATCATGTTCATATGGCCAAGGGCTTGAACAGTATGCACTTTAGCGATGAACTAAAATTTGTAGTTAGGACACCCTCCTATCATCCATTTCCACCCTCATATCATCTTTGTAAGGGAAAGGAGCTCTTAAACGTGGCTGAGACACAATTTCCTATTACTGGAGAGAGGGGGCCTAAGCACATTTATTTGCTCTAAAATAAATTAGTAAATACAAGTGTATATGAGGTTAGAGGACTTATTCTTATCTATATGTCTGACACTAAGGCACCTTCAACAAAAACCAGCCATGAACCAATACTGTTAATGATGATAGTGGTGGACAGCAGGCAATTTATAGACTAGTACTGGCAAATCAATTTGAGAAAATGTTACTGAAAAAAGGGTTGTAGCTGAAATAGAAATGGAAATAGCTGGAGAGCATGTGGTTCTCTTCACATCTCAGAGCCACTGAGAGCAATGGTAAGAGAGCCTTCCATATGATTCTACTCCTCCGTCAAGTGCTACACAGCCCCTCCTTTGCATCCCATTTTCCAACACCAGACCAGAACAAGTGAGCCTTCAGCAAACATGACAATGGTAAAGGTTGACCAAATGGCTTTCCATTCCTAGATCAGGGACAGAGGTCCCGGTGTCATTCTGTCTACCATGGCCCATGTGGATCCAGTTCAGCTACTTCCACTTTACAGAATACTTTAGGATGCAGGGAAATAGGGACTCATACATTTTGGTGGCAATCTACGTTGTTTAATTTTTCTTGAGGGTAGATCTGATGATATCTATAAATAGCTTTAAAATGTGAATTTCCTCCCTTCCTCTTTGGAAGTGAATCAATCATAATCTTGGTTAATTACATACACATAGTCTTATTTTGTTGGTTTGTTTACATGTTAGCTTATTCATTTGTGATAAATCCTTAAACTATATCACTCAAAACAAATGCTCAGATCTTGATGATGACTCACATCTAACCATAAGTTCTCTGCATTTCTTCCTTCTGCTTTTTTCCTGAGGTAACCTGAATCACATATTCATCACCCCATGCCTTCACTTTTGTATATATTTTTTGTAACATTTGTACTTCTAAAATTTTATTTTATTATACATAATTGTGGATATTTAGTTTTTATGAACAATTTTTTTCATTTAATAATATATGGCTAAGATATCCATGGTGTTGCATGTTACTTTGATTCACTCATTTTGATGGCTGAATAATTTTACTTTTTCTACAGCACAGCTCATTCATGCCCTCTCCTTTTGATGGACATCTGGGCTTTGTTCAGACTTTGTTGGCTTGACCTAAACATCCCAATAGAAAATAGCCAGAAGATATAAACAGACATGCCCAAGAATAGGAAATACATATGGTTAATAAAACTATGAAATGATATTTAACATTAACAGAGGTCAGGAAATATAAATTGTAATTATAATAAAATAGTATTTGATAACCATTTGATTGATAATCATGAAAATGCCTGATAGTACCAGGTATCAGAAAGGTTGTAGGGCCACAACATCACAGACACATTATTGGGGGAGTTTGAGTTGGTGCAACAACTTTGGAAAACAGTTTTATATTATCTCCAAAGGAAGAGCATTTATCTACCCTAGTATGACTACACATTGCCTGAACCAAGACACCTGGGAGAGAAAAAGACATATATAGGGTGAATCTCTGGCTCAACAGGAATTAACTGGGACTGGCTGAGGAAACGGCAACATATGGTCATTTAGCTAAAATCTAGAAAGTCTACGTCCACGACACAGACCACTGCATCTGCTCAGCGGAAGTCCTATATAGAAATGTTCAGAGCAGACTTTCACATGAACAAAACCCTGTGCATAGCCTGTCGCTCAGCAAATGCAATATCTTGGAATTTCTTGTAAGGAAATGATACTAAGAACAAACCTTTATCAAAAATGTTATTCATCAAGGTATTTCTATAATACTGGAAATCCAGAAACTATTCTAATAGTGACAATTCAGTCTTGATTCAATGATTGTAGTACCTTCATAACATGGATTATTAGGCAGTCAGTTAAAACTATACCAAAAAAGAATATATGAAATTTATGGAAAATGTTCATAATATATTAAGGGAAAAGCAAATCACTTTTCAGCATGCTCAACTTAAATGACTTTAATGACACCATTTAAAAATGAATATGTAGCTTAAAAAGAGACTAAGAGGATGCATTTTATAGTTTTAATAGTAGATATTGGTAGATATTGGCAGATTTTTGGAAAACATTCAATTAATAGTAGATATTGGTAGATTTTTGGAAAACATTTAATTTTTAATTTTATTTTATATATTATTATGCTTCCCTGTAATAATCATGCATTTTATTTTTTAAAATACCTGTAAAAAGAAGCAAGGCGAATGGAAAACAAATCTTATCATACTGGAGCGCCATTGGCCTAGAAGCTGTCCAAAGTGTCCTTCCTTAGACAGCCTTCCTTACATTATTCCCAACAAAAGTTTGTACGGCACCCATGAAAGATTTTTTTTTTTGGTCAAAACCTTGCCTAGGTGGCCACAAACGTGTTAATTAACTCACTGTCATTGTCTGACTCCTTAACTGAAATCTCCTATCAACCTACTAGACAGTCTTGATGCCATAAGTGTTGTGAAGAGAGTGTGAAGAGAAAGAACACTCATTATGTAAATTAGAAACTTCTAGAAAGTAAATAGGAAACTTTTCAAGGACTTTGGCCCTTGGCTCCTTATTATGGGAGAGACATTTACCTGGACAATTCGTCTGCTTTAGTGGTTAGAAAGGAGGCCCTTGAAGCCTGCCTGGGTCAAAGAGCAACAGAGTGAGTCCCCATAGTACGGTGATAAGCGGGAGCCTCGCTCTTGGCCAGTCTCTAAGTGGAGAATGGCTTTTATTTCTGACAAGGGAGGCTGAATATTCAGGACCATGCTGTGAACTCTTCAGAATTATGAAAACTCAGGGTCTGGCCTATTTCTGAGTAGAAGCAAACATTAGCAAGCTAGGCTTCCACTTCCTGGTAGCTGATTGAGCTGAAACACCTCTGAGGTAGATGGCGAGACCCATTTGTCTACAACATTATCCATCAAAGTATTTTTATAATACTGAAAATCTCGAAAGTAGATTTTGTTTGAAGCTTCCTGCTCTGCCATCCTTCCTCCTTCTACCCCAGCTCCTCAAGCTCATAAGACACTCTTGCAGCTATGGTGGTGATGAAACTCCATTCCATGGTTCTGAGATGACTTTTGGCTGGATAGATTCTTACTGACCAGATTGTGGACTTCATAGTATAGCGGTGGTGAGGATCAAAGAGGTTATTGTTTCCAAGATTTTTTAGGATCTTGGTCTTACATTGTTCAGTTGGCTGAAAATAAGGATCAAACAAAAATGTTCAGAGCACATGGCCCCCCAGTGATGGTGGCTTGGCTGACTCTGGCAGTCAGTAGTCATTGCCGCTGTATTAACCACCGTTTATCGGTCCATTCCCTATAGGGGCAGGCGCTGTATGAACTAAGTGCATAATACACATTATCTCATGTAGTTCTTCACAAACCTACACGGTAGGCTAGCACCATTGACATTTACAGAGGAGAAGACTGTATCTCGTGAAGGTTAAGTGACTTTCCCAAGTCCACAAGCTAGTAAAGGAATTTGAACTCAGGACATCCTGAACCCAAAGCCATTCTCTTGTTCATTATGTGTATATGGCAGAGCATTTTGTTCCCTCTCCTTTTTAATGGGAATTCTACTTATAAGTACTTACAGCAAAACTATTTTGTTCTTGTAGTCTCTGAAATCATATTTGAATATGAATGGGGTTTCTTTAATTGTTGGTTGACCAAATGACTACCTGGTTCCCATAGGAAGCATATTATTATACCTTCTAAGAAAGAGGGCTAATAAAGAGTTCTAGCGAAGACAACAATCTTTTCTTCAAAGGAAGTCCTAATCTGATGCCAGGAACCTGATAGAACTTTGTACTGCAGGCTTAATTTGTGGTTTTGCAGTACCTTCCTTGGTTGTGAGGAGCATTGCTTTGTCTGGTACTTTGTTCTGAACCCTGCAGTGAGCTTAGAGAGAGTAAGCTCAGTTTGCAAACGGGTCAAAAAGGGGATTTGATGTGGGAACCTTGGTGTTCCTTTCTTACTAATTTGACTCCAACAAGGGACAGAACCTAAGGGAGCTCTTATAATGACACTTCTGTGCCCACAATCTGGCAGTGCGTTACCCCTGCTAACGAGGGAAGGAAAGGAGTCAGTTCTGACTATGTGTATCTACTATGTGTCTGCTGAGTGCTTCCTATAAGTTACCCTTTAATATTTCAACCATCCTTACATGATAGGTCTATCCATTTCAATGTTGTAGCCCCATCTCAGGTTGTTTTCAGATAGGAAATAATGAAAGGGAGATGGGTTGGATAAATAAGAATCAAAGAAGTGTTAGAGGGGTGTTTTCATTTAGGAAATATCAAATTAATGTCATTTGAAGTAAAATTGACGTATCTTCTCTTTCAGGCTTTTTCTACCTTTAGAGGCCAAAGGCCTTGACATTAAATAGCAGGACTGATGCCCATGAGTTCTAGGTTGTACTTCTGACCTGGATTGAGTCCATCACTAGGTCAGTCTTAGTTTTCTGCCAGAGGAGGGTAGCCATGCAGATCTCCCCCCATGGCATTTATAAGGCACAAAATGACACCTATCCATATTACCACTTGGAAATTAAAAAGAAAAAAAAAAAGGTAATGATTCCCTCTACTTGGCTAATTCCTTTGTCTGAGTTCCTTTCTCTTGTTGTTTAACCACATTTAACGCTGAAATATCCTACCAACTCTCTTCCTGGAAATTAATGACCTGCTTAGTTCAGAAAGCATGAGGTGATCACATTGGTTAAAGTGAGGAACTTATTTGCTACCAGGAGTCTTGGCCCATTTGCCATTCATGCTCCCATTCCAGTCTTTGCCAGATTACAGAATTCCTTGCTATTTTTCATATACTTATTGACTAATTTACTGCTTTATTCTCAAAGGTTTATTTTGGGGGCCTACAAAGTCTATGTTTGTTTAAAAACTGTAGAAAAAGTACTTGGTGTATCTTTAACTTGATGTTTTATTTTAGAGAAATATGCAATAGGGCTGGATCCAGCTGAGAATAGCCTGGGTGGGCTGCCAGCGGCTCTGCCCTGGGGTGGTCCTTTCTTTTTGGCTGTGTCTGTGGAATGCCTCTCCTTTCTCCCACGGGGTGGCTGTGTCTTCTCCGAAGCAAGGTGGACCAGAAGGGAAGTGGTCAGAAATGGAAAGGGTCAGAAGCAGAGCCCAGAAACAAGGGAGAGAGGTCCAGAGTCAGAGTGCCACCAGCCATGTCTTTGGAAATCTACAGAAGCAAACCGAGCACTACAGTTCCAGCTTAAATGTGCTCTGATCTGTAGCCGGTGCTGGGCCATAGTCACACACCATGGACAGTCAGAAGACAGTCTGTAGACGATGCAGTGTAGAGAGTCCCCACTTCCAGCCTTGAAACCCAAGTCCAAAAAACTTACCCAAAGAGAAAGAAGAATGTTTCACTTATAAGGACCATTTGATTTGCAATGAACTGTTCTCTAAAGAAATTTTGATAGCACAGCCTGCTATAGAAAATACAGTAAGGGGGTACCTGGGTGGCTCAGTTGGTTAAGCAACTGCCTTCGGCTCAGGTTATGATCTTGGCGACCAGGGATCAAGCCCCACATTGGGCTCCCTGTTCAGCGGGAAGCCTGCTTCTCCCTCTCTCACTCCCCCTGCTTGTGTTTCCTCTCTAGCTGTGTTTCTCTCTGTCAAATAAATAAATAAAATCTTTAAAAAAATACAGTAAGTACCCATTAATGATAAATTATTGAACTGTTTAGATAAAGAACACATTACCTTGAGTAACTTGAAATCACGAGGATAAGAATTATAAACTGGAGTTCCTCAGGTATCATAAAGAGTACCTATCTAAAGTCCCAAGAGCTCAGCTCCAGTAGACACCACAAATACCAAGAAAAAAGGAGAACTGGGGAATGAAAGGAACAGCTGTAATCTTAAGTATGATACCCCGATGAATGGTGTCCGGTCTTCACCATGCTGATTTACATCAGGTCACTGGCTCTACCTATTGTGGATATTATCCACTTATACAATACATCAAAGCATCACTTTTCTATTCATATATTTTCCTCTGCCCCCAGGAGAACTCTTTGTTTTTAAGATTTTATTTATTTATTTGAGAGAGACCAAGAGAGAGACAGTAAGAGCAGGGGAGGGAACAGATTCCCTGCTAAGCAGAGAGCCCAATGTGGGGCTTCATTCCAGGACCCCAGGATCATGACCTGAGCTGAAGTCAGATGCCTAAGCAACTGAGCCACCCAGGCACCTCTCAGGAGAACTCTTAATGGTATTTACCTCTAATCTTTTTTTAAGTTCAATTTCTGAGAGAACTTTCTATGAAGACCCTTAGTGGATACAGAAGCCTGGCTTCTTTTGAGAAGTTCTTTGAGATGGGAAAGCATTTGTCAAGTATCAGCTAACTACCTCCTAGGACAGTGGTTCTTAAAGTTTGATTCTTCTACCACCTGCAGCATGATCACCTGGGAACATGCTAGGAATACCAATTCTTTTTTTAAAAAAAAGATTTTATTTATTTACTTGACACAGAGAGAGATCACAAGTAGGCAGAGAGGCAGGCAGAGAGAGAGGAGGAAGCAGGCTCCCCGCTGAGCAGAGAGCCCGACGCGGGCCTTGATCCCAGGACCCTGAGATCATGACCTGAGCTGAAGGCAGAGGCTGACTGAGCCACTGAGGCACCCAGGAATACCAATTCTTAATACCACTCCATACCTACATGAATCAGAAACTCTAGGAGTATAGGGCAGCATTCCATGTTTCAACAAGCCCTCCAGAATTCTGTCAGCTCATGAATTTTCTTTTCCTCTGTTCTTGATCAGGAGGAACTGCCAGGTTATTTCTATTGAAACAAAAGCTGAGTCTTCCTGATGCAGAAGTCTGAGAGCTTTGTATTATACAATGTATAATGTTAGAATCCTACTCCAACTGTTCATAGGCTCTAAGAGGCAGGTCTTACAACTATCTCTACAAAAGCTGGTTTTGGAACCACATGAACCACAACCTAGCCATCACTTGAATCAATGCAATTTGCCATTACCATTGCACACTAACATATGGTCACTTGTCAATGTGATCCTTCCCTAAAACAAAATGTGCCTTTAGTGAGCAGGTAATTAAAGCACAGAAAGGATATCACATTGAGTTTTATTTACACTGTACATCTAAGAAAGCTTAGATGAGCCAGCACCATGGAAAATGTCCACAGAAGGTAATTGTCAGGAGAGATTTATGAAGGTTATCTGTGGTTTGGTTGGAGACTCCAGAGGCATCTTTAATCTTAAACAGGCTGTTGCAATTGAGTCCTTGATTTGAGCTTTGGGGCATTGCTCAGCATTTGTCTTTACACAACTACTGGTTAGCCCTGGGGAAGTGGGTTTGGTAGGCTATTCTTCCTTCTGATTAAGAAGTGTATGCACAAGATGTAAACCTGGAAGAATCTTTAGATATCATCTAGACCTATCATTTAGAGACTTGGATAAAAGATGCATGTCTCTGGAACTATAGCAGTTAGACACTCAACACAATTATCACATTGTATTGTAATTGTTAGTCTACTAGTCTGTCTTCACTACTAAACTGTGATATCTTTGAGAGTACAGACTTCATTTTAGTCATCTTTGAATCTCTGGTACCTAATATAGTGCCTGGTACAAAACAGGTTCTTAATTTTTGTTTTATGAATAATGAATGTGTGAACCTTGGGTTTAACTTCTGAATTGGCTTCTAGAGGCTCTCAGTAAGATAAGGTATTGAAATGACTAGGGTTTGTTAGATCAGGCATATGGGTTTCTATTTGGAAATTGTTTATATTGTTTATTTCACTTATTTTATTAAACATAAAATTATAATATCTTAGACTTAGAAAGGATCCTTAGATCATCTAGTAGTGGTATTTCATTATTCCACTTCTCTCATTTTAGAATGACAAAACTACAGCTCAAGAAAGATAAGCAATGTGTCTAAGTTTCTACTGCTTATTACTCAGTGGTAGGTCCTGGGCTAGAACACCACACCCTAAGTTATTGTTTGTGCCCCTTAACTCTTCAAGTTATTTTTAGGTTAAGTTTAAGAACTCAGATGTAGGGCGCCTGGGTGGCTCAGTGGGTTAAAGTCTCTGCCTTCGGCTCAGGTCATGATCTCAGGGTCCTGGAATCAAGGCCTGCATCAGGCTCTCTGCTCAGCAGGGAGCCTGCTTCCTCCTCTCTCTCTGCCTGCCTCTTTGCCTACTTGTGATCTCTCTCTCTGTCAAATAAATAAACAAAATCTTAAAAAAAAAAAGATTTTATGTATTTATTTGACAGAGAGAAACACATTGCGAGAGAGGGAACACAAGCAGGGGGAGTGAGAGAGGGAGAAGCAGGCTTCCCGCCGAGCAGGGAGCCTGATGTGGGGCTTGATCCCGGGTCTCTGGGATCATGACCTGAGCCGAAGGCAGTTGCTTAACCAACTGAGCCACCCAGATGCCCCAATAAATAAAATCTTTAAAAAAAAAAGAACTCAGATGTAATGTTTTGAAGGGAACAATGGTTACTTATTAAGCCATTTTCCTCAGGCAGGTCAAACATATTCCAGAATTGTAAAATCTTAGATTTTTCACTATTGCTTCTTACTGTGTTTAAGTCAGTTAAAAACTCTAGATCTTTTTTCCTTAAGGAGATAAGAAAATATTCTTATTATATCCAATGTTCATAAATAAGTTCTAGGTGGATTAAAAAGTGTGTGTAAAACATAATAAAAGCACTAGAAGAAAATATTCTATTTTATTTGGAGATTTGAGGACATATCCCAAGCATGACTTCCAAAGACCTAAGTCACAAAGGAAAGACAGCTATATTTTTTTAACCTAAAACTTGGAACTTCAATATGGCAAAAAATCATAAATAATATTTAAAAAACTAGAAAACTGAAAATATGTTTGCAAAATATATGATAAGGGTTAGTAAACTTAATATCTCAAGAGCCCGTGTGAGTCGACTAAAATAGACATAAGAAAAAGGCCATGAGTAATTATATAATTATATTATTGATTTATTTTTGATTGAATTATTTATATTAAATTATATAACATAATTTATGTAACATAACAAAGAAATAAAATGGTCTTCAAATACATGATGAAGTGTTCAAACAAACTAGCTACTGAATATACTGACTAAATTAGACTAGTGAATGTGAAAATAGCTAATATCTAGCGTAGAAAATTATCTGACAATACAGGATTTCTTGCACACAGCTGGGACTGTATATTTATAGTATTTAATTTAGTATGATTTAAAAATATATGATAAAAGCCCAATAAAGCAATAACCTTGTTTTCCTATAATACCACTTTTCTAAATTTATCCCAAGCAAATATTAAAGATATGAACAGAATGTCATCATAACATTAATTATAATATAATAGGGGAAAAAAGTTCTAAAAATAGGGGGTTGTCCCAATGATGAATGCAATGTCCAAATGGTAAACTGTTATTATCCTGCAGTTGTAAAACTGGTATTATAGAAATATGTTTACAGTATAATAAAGTGAATCAGGACATTACAATGTAGAGTACTACAAACATACTTCTTATCTTTGTGTTCAGAAATACTAGTTTTATTAGTCAAAAATAGGTTAGGTTTTGCTGCAGTAACAAAAACTCCCCAAATCTCAGTTGCTTAATACAAGAGATTACTTCTTGAGTATGCTATACCCCAGTGCATGCTGTGAGAGAGGGGGCCTACTCATCACACTCACTCAGAAACAGAGACAGATGGAGCCTCCAGAAGCTTCCATTACCACTGGGACAGGAATAAAGGATGGGATAACTTGCACATGCTGCATGGCATATCTGCTATTTTGTTGTTAAAGGAAAAATCACAAGGCCATGTCTCATGTCAAAGGCAGTAAGGAAGTACAATCTCACCATGCACTTGGAAGGAAAACTGTAATTTTGGAGGACAGTTCTAATAACTACGACACCAACAACTTTTTCTTCTGTTTATATTTTCTGGCTGTTCTAAAACAACATACAGATTAGTTTATCAATAAAAATTACTGTTCAGACATGTGTCTTTAATCATAAGTTTGTGGAATGGTGACTGTATTTATTGCCTGTTAAAATATTTCTCAATTTTGATCTTGACTCCATTAACCAACATATTTTCCTCCCAATTTTGTGTTTTTCGGCAGTTTTGAAAAAAATGTCATCTAAATCACTGTCAACATGATGTGAGGCAGGATGAGCACTGTGACATGTTAGAGAGACTACTTCTTCCAAAGAACACGGACACACTAAACAATTCTCTTTAATATGTTTGTTTATTCAACTCCCAATCTACCCCACTGTGTTTCTGTGTAGTCCTCAGTTTACCATCTGGTTCTTAAAATGATATAATAACAAAATTTTTCAAGAGCCTGACTGAAATAAAAATTGAATTCCTCTTTGGTATTCATCTGACATAGTGTTTTAAGTTTGAAAAAATCTTGATTTTAATCCTGTGGAACAGAGGTAAGGTATTCTGATCAACTGTCCACAAATCAGTTCAATGCTCCATTCTAGAATCTTGCTAAGGACAAATAGCTTGTTAATCTCTAAATCAAGGACACTTGTCTGTCTCTGGAGTGCAGTTACATTCATAATCATGCATGTTTTTCTCCCTGGGCATTCTCAGATTGATCTGTACGTTTGTTCTGAATGATCTGTACTTGCATACTTGAACTCAATTAAAGGAGAAGTTTTTTCTTATCTCCTAACCTTACTTACGCTTCAGTTCCTTCCTAGCAATGCTTGTCTATTCTTTCTCATTAAGAAACTTGTTGCTAAGAAGGGTAGAAGGAAATTCCAAAGCAAAGTGGACATTTTGGATGTAACTGGTGTTGAGGCTACTCATTTGAGAGAGAAGTATTTTATGTGAAGGCAATCAAGAGTTGACTCCTCTGTGATTACCCAATTGTGCATATTCATTGGAGGACTCCAGAAACCTCCTGTACAGTAAGGACTTTCCCATGACCCTGAAGCTGAAGCCACAGACCTCAGAACTCCTGCAAGCACAGTTTCTAGAAATAAACATGTGAAGTAAGATTCTCAGAATGCTGAAACATGGAGAGCTTTTGAATTTTAGAAAGTACTGTCCTGGGTCAGAGGAGAAGAAAGAGAGAGAGAGAGAACTAAGAAGAACAAAAACCAAAACCGGAAGTAAGATAAAATTATATGTGACATAAGGTTAGTATGTAAAGACTAATTCAAATTATGTAAATAATATGGCGATACATATACAGATAAACCTTAAAAAGAAGGCAGTATGCATAGAAATATTTCAAAATTTCTTGTCTTTCTGAATAGGCTGAGAACAAAAACAGACCTCTATATACTACCTTGTATGTGAGAAGGACCTGTTCAAAATGATATAGGAAGTAGAGAGGGTTATTGCACACACAGAGTTTACCATTGATCAGAGAGACAGGGAATCACTGCAAAGGAACAGAAGTGTGATGAGTAGTCTGCAGGATCTTGGTGCTACAGAATTTCCGGCAGGAGTTCATCAGGGAAGTAGCGAGGGTCAGGGGAGTCTCCTGGCAAAAGTGATGTTTAAACCGAAACCAAAAAGATAAGCAAGGATTAGCCACAGTAAAGAGGAGGGTGGAGAGCATTCCAGGTTGAGGAATAATAAGAACAAAAAGTTGAAAGATTAACTACAAAAGGTTGATCTTGAGCTCTTGAACTCAAAGAGTGGTCAACATTTCTGGGGGTCAGGCAGGCACAGAGCACCTCTCTTTCTTTCCACCCTCACTTTGCACTTTATAGCTGGGAAACATGAACTGAGAAACCAGATCAAGTTTTCATGTAGTTGTCAGGATCCTAATGTCCTTTCCAAGACTGACCATTCAACTTGGAATATGTTTCATATTTATCTAGGATCATTTTTAGTAGGAATCTCGACATTGGCAATCTAGCACAAGGGCAGTCATTGCCTATCTCCACATTCTATTATTATTGCGATTCAGATGCTAATAGTAGACTTCTAGCTTTATTGTTTGTCTCCCTTCTTCAAATCTCACCCTGTCTTGGCCCTAGCCTTGGATCCTGTCCCATTCCTGAGATACTAAATGAGTAAACAGAGTTTCCCCCCCCCCCGAGAAAGATTTCTATCTTTATTTCTATCTTTCTGTATTTATTTCTAAGTCAATGTATGTTTGATAAATTCAGAAGAGGCAAGTTGCATCATGGCCCTTTGACTGGGGTAATTTGGTGCTAGAAGAAATACTGCCTCTGTCTATAAGTTCCACCTCATACTTCAAATACAGAAGACTGTATTTCGGTGCTATAGTAAACGGAATCGATTCTCTGATTTCCCTTTCTATTTTTTCGTTGTTAGTGTATAAGAATGCAACTGATTTCTGTGCATTGATTTTGTATCCTGCCACATTACCGAATTGTTGTATGAGTTTTAGTAGTTTGGGGGTAGAGTCTTTTGGGTTTTCCACATAGAGTATCATGTCATCTGCAAAGAGAGAGAGTTTGACTTCTTCTTTGCCAAGCTGGATACCTTTTATTTCTTTCTGTTGCCTGATTGCTGTTGCTAGGACTTCTAACACTATGTTGAAAAGTAGTCGTGAGAGTGGGCATCCTTGCCTTCTTCCTGATCTCAGAGGAAAGGCTGTCAGTTTTTCCCCATTGAGGATGATATTCGCTGTGGGTTTTTTGTAGATAGATTTTATGAGGTTGAGAAATGTTCCCTCTATCCCTATACTTTGAAGAGTTTGGATCAGGAATGGATGTTGTATTTTGTCAAATGCCTTTTCTGCATCGATTGAGAGTACCATGTGGTTTTTCTCTCTTCTCTTATCGATTTGTTCTATCACGTCGATTGTTTTGCGAGTGTTGAACCACCCCTGCATCCCTGGGATAAAACCCACCTGGTCATGGTGGATAATCTTTTTAATGTATTGTTGGATCCTGTTAGCAAGGATCTTGTTGAGAATCTTGGCATCCGTATTGATCAGCGATATTGGTCTGAAGTTCTCCTTTATGATGGGGTCTTTGTCTGGTTTGGGGATTAGAGTGATGCTGGCTTCATAGAAAGAGTCTGGAAGTTTCTATTTTTTGAAAGAGCTTCAGGAGAATAGGTGTTATTTCCTCTTTGAATGTTTGGTAGAACTCCCCAGGGAATCTGTCTGGTCCTGGACTCTTGTTTTTGATCACTGCTTCAATCTCATTACTAGATATAGGTCTATTCAAATTGTCAATGTCTTCCTGTTTCAGTCTTGGTAGTTTATAGGTTTCTAGGAATGTATCCATCTCTTCTAGGTTGTTAAACATATTGGCATATAATTGTTGATAGCATCTCATTACCTGACTTCAGGCTTTATTACAAAGCTGTGATTACCAAGACAGCATGGTACTGGCACAAAAACAGAGAAATAGACCAATGGAACAGAGTGGAGAGCCCACATATGGACCCACAAATCTATGGTCAAATCATCTTTGACAAAGCAGGAAAAATATCCAGTGGAAAAAAGACAGTCTCTTCAATAAATGGTGCTGGGAAAATTGGACAGCTGCGTATAGAAGAATGAAACTAGGCCATTCTCTTACACCACACACAAAGGCAAACTCAAAATGGATGAAAGACCTCAACGTGAGGCAGGAATCCATCAAAATCCTGGAAGAGAACATAGGCAATAACCTCTTTGACATCGGCCACAGCAACTTCTTTCAAGACATGTCTACAAAGGCAAAGGAGACAAAAGTGAAAATGAACTTCTGGGACTTCATCAAAATAAAAAGCTTCTGTACAGCAAAGGAAACAGTCAACAAAACAAAGAGGCAACCCACAGAATGGGAGAAGATATTTGCAAATGACACTACAGACAAAGGGCTGGTATCCAAGATCTATAAAGAACTACTCAAACTCAACATCCAAAAAGA
>PITA01029598.1:0-17664 GCA_004023965.1 Spilogale gracilis | reverse complement strand
CTAGCTATCAGGGAAATTCAAATCAAAACCACACTGAGATACCACCTTATACCAGTCAGAATGGCCAAAATTAACAAGTCAGGAAACAACAAGTGTTGGAGAGGCTGCGGAGAAAGGGGAACCCTCTTACACTGTTGGTGGGAATGTAAACTGGTGCAGCCGCTTTGGAAAACAGTGTGGAGATTCCTTAAAAAATTAACGATAGAGCTACCCTATGGCCCTGCAATTGCACTACTGGGCATTTACCCCAAAGATATGGATATAGTGAAAAGAAGGGCCATATGGACCCCAATGTTCATCGCAGCAATGGCCACAATCGCCAAACTGTGGAAAGAGCCAAAGTGCCCATCAACAGATGAATGGATAAAGAAGATATGGTACATATATACAATGGAATACTATGCCTCCATCAGAAAGGATGAATATCCAACTTTGGTAGCAACATGGACTGGACTGGAAGAGATTATGCTGAGTTAATAAGCCAAGTAGAGAAAGTCAAGTATCACATGGTTTCACTTACTTGCGGTGCATGAGGGGTAACCTGGAGGACAGTGGGAGAAGGAAAGTAAATGGGAAGTAGGGTAATCCAGGGAAAGAAACGAAACAACAGAGACTTTGGACACAGAAACCAACTGAGGGACTTGAAGGGAGGGGAGTGGAGGGATGGGAGAGCCTGGTGGTGGGTACTGGGGGCACCTAATGCGTGGAACACTGGGTGTGGGGAATGGGGAATGAATCTTGGAACAGTGGAAAAAAAAATTTAAGTAACAATAAAAAAAACAAAAAAAAACCAGACTGTTATAGTTAAAGTAGTTCTAAATATTAGAAGTTTATTTTTATGTTAAAGTAAAAATAAAGTCATACATAATGGGAAAAAAAAAAGAATTACGCATTTGAGTTTTACTGCTTCCGATTAATAGAACTGTATTTACATCTTAAAGGGTCAATATTTCAGCGTTTTCAAGTGTTACTATCCATCAAATAATAACACTGGATACTTATGCAAATGTTCTCTCTGAATTTTCACAACAATGATAGGAAACAGATGTTATCCCCAGTTTTGAAATTTATTCATTTATTTTTAAAGATTTTACTTATTTATTTGACAACGAGAGTGAGAGAGCACAAGCCTCCTTTCTAGCTAGCTAAGAAATCTGTACCTCAAAAATGATAGCTATGCATAGAAAATCAGGAAACAAATCCATTAGCCAATATTGCTAATAGAATGGCATATTTACACTGAGCACAAAAATTCACTCTGAGTTTTCTCACAGGCAGAGTAAAATAAGGAAACACAGGAAGTTTCTTTTTTTTTTTTTTAGATTTATTTATTTATTTTACACAAAGAGAAAGAGAGAGAGCACAAGTAGGCAGAGAAAGAGGAAGAAGCAGGCTCTTTGTTGAGTAGGGCGTCTGACGCATGACTCAACCCTAGTACTCTGGGATCATGACCTGAGCCAAAGGCAGACGCTTAACCGACTGAGCCACCTTGGCACCCCGGAAGTTTCTTACTCTTATCACCAGGAAAGTTAAAGCATTGTGTCAGAAGTTTCCCATATGATCTCTAAGTTCCAGTCCTGTTTTTGAGATTTTATAAAAATGGCATAATGACACCTACCTTTCAGAATCTTGACAGAATTAATTGAGACCACATTGGTGTGTAAATGTTAGTTTACTGTTGTCCTTATAGAACCTCAGTAAACGTGTCTGGTAGAAATCTCAGGAGAGTGAGGTTATAATTAACTTTGTAAATAACTCTGCACTTCTGTGGGTCATCTAGTTACTGTTTATGTAAGTCCCCCTATGTTGTCAGCAACCATCAGAAGCATTTTACAGTCTTCTCCATACAAAGTCGATGCTATTGTCCACATTTCCTAAATAGGACCCTGAACTGCAGAGAAGCAATGTCACTTGAACCAAGGTCACACATAAGGGTTTTGGTCGGAGTTTGAACCCCTGTTTCTCTGTTACCAAAGCCCATGTTTTTTTCCCCAGTACAGTACACAGCTTCTGAAATATTAAATTAACAGTTTTGGCATTCTTTCCAGAAATCATTCTGGTTTCTAATGCAATTATTTCGAACAATCAGCACTTACTGGGTTAGAATTTGTGTAATGTGAAATCACAAGAGGTGTCATGACTCAGAAGTCTTCATGTAACCTCTGAAAACATCAGAGAACCTTTTGTTATCTTTATTTTATGTTTATGCTTTGTTTTTAAAAAGTAATTTCTTTCTCAAGACTTGAGGACTTGGAGAGTGACCAAGTAAGGTTACCCTGGACCCACCAGTGACAGCTTTGCTAGGACATTAGGAACGTTTCTCAACTATGAAGCTTATTTAATGAAAAGAGACCTCCAGAAAACCTTTCTACTAATGTGTAGTGCTCACTTGTCAGTTTGAAGGAGCAGACTGTCAGCCTGCCGATTACCATGCATACAGTATGTGCTCATTAAATCATGCACTGTGCGTTCCTTCCGCTTGTCGAACTGCTTAATTGAAAAAACGTGTAGTGTTGCTCTTATGGGAAAGAGGCACCAGTCAAAGGACTGGAGAGCTTACTCTTAATATGTAAGAGTCTGCTTTCAACAGCAGCCAGGAATCGTTCTGTTTTACAGTTTTGATTAAAGGACTATCCCTTCTGCATCTTTTTTTGGTTTTGTTTATAATTCCAACACTGTAATTATAATGGAGTTGCTTTTGTAATAGAGCTACTAAATCATTCTGCCAGCAGATAAAACCAAAGGGAAGGGCTTATTTCTTTGTGCTGTAACAATAAGGCTGATTTGGGGGTATTGGGGCTGAAACAAACTGGGAATGAGATGGGGATGGGTTTTAGGTTTGCTACATTTCTGTTGTGGTGTTTTCATTGTAGGAGGTCTGGGCCTTATCATCACCTCAGTGGGTGGGTTAATCCTGTCTGAGAGCTAATAAATACCTTTAGATCAGCAGTGTTACTTGATTTGTTTATAGGGTAGCTTTAAAAAAAATACCAATGCCCAGTCTCTCCCCAGATCAAAGAAATCAGAATCTTTGGAGGTCATGGTTTTAAAAGGTCTCTCCAGGTGATTCAAATGTGAGCCAAGGTTGAGAGAGATTGGCTTAAATTCACTCAAGCTGTCCAGTATGTAGACTCATTCAGTAGCTGTTATGTTTTCCTATAGGGTTTAAGCCCCTTAGCATTCCCAAAAGTTAAAAACTCTGATTTTTGGGCTCCACCTAAATCTATTAAAGAGATTCTTGGAGACAAGGCCCAGGAATCTCCATTTTTAACAAAAGTTCTAAGTGATTCTTAAGTACTAAGCTTTGGGAATTTGCTAGAGAAGCAAGATGATCTTTATTAAGTGATGTTGAGTAGAACTTCTGATGAAAGTGCACACAACACAGTAAAATCCGGGCAAGCTTTTTTCTTTTTTAAGCATTAGGGATTTTGGTCTGTTCCTTTGGGCTAATTGGGATTATGCTAGGTTATAATAACATCAGCTTTATTTGGGGGGACCCACGTACTACCTAGTGCCATATCAGACCCAGGAATATACACACATTGTCCTATTGCTTCTTTAACCTTTAGATACCCTATGGACTAGGGCCAATGCACTTTTCAAGGGCTTGGGAAAATTCTGAGAATGGAAAGAGAAAGAAAAATTATTTCTGTTTCACTGTATGGAGGAATTGCTGGATCAGAACAATTAGATATTTCATGAAATGGCAGCAAAATGAAACATTATGCTTTTGTTATTAATTCCTTACTTTAGTAATTATAAAAAGTTGATATTTTATGAGACATTTTGAGTCAGCTTTCCTCTCTTCTTTTTTTTTTTTTTTTAATTTTTATTTATTTGACAGAGAGAAACACAGGCAGAGAGGGAATACAAGCAGGGGGAGTGAGAGAGGGAGAAGCAGGCTTCCCGCAGAGCAGGGAGCCCGATGTGGGACTCGATCCCGGGTCTCTGGGATCATGACCTGAGCCGAAGGCAGTCGCTTAACCAACTGAGCCACCCAGGCGTCCCATCTTTCCTCTCTTCTTAAGAATTTATGAAAATATATGATGATTCTTGTGAAATTTTAGTTAGTTTTAAAACCATATAAACTAAATTATATGTAACCAAATAATTTCAGCACAAAAATACAAAAATTTATTTCCAAAGATTTTCACATCCAACAACTGTTTAGTGTAATATAACTAACATAAGATGGGGTTGAGCCTCCCAAAGAAAACATGCCTAGGGAAGGTCATTTAAGTATACTCCACAGTATCCACTTCAAAATTAAAGAATATTTGTTTGTTCTGGGCTTCATTCTCATTGATAAAGCTAAAAAAAGAAGCCTAAGCAAACTTCAAACATATGGTTGAAACTAAAATTTATTGCTCGCCTTTCCTTCTCTAAAAAAAAAGAAAGGCAAAAAGATTAAAGAAAAAGATTAATATTTATAGCAACAGATCAAACTATCTTTAAAAGTACCTCACTTTCATAAAAGTGGGGACTGTTAATGAGCCTCAAATAAGACTGACAAGGCACATTGCTCACTATTCTTGCTCAGACAACTATCCCTAAGAAATATGGTTATTAGTAGGGAAACAACATATGACAAAAAAGAAAAGAAAAGAAGCCATTGGAAATTTGGGAGCTTCTGAGGTCAGTTGATAACTAGAGCTAAGTATGTTCTGTTTGATTTCTCTATTTGCATATTTTGGATTTGATTGCATATGAAGTCACCAGTTGCAGAATTCTTCTGATTCATGGTTATTCCTGCTACTAACATCTTACTTAAGGCATATTTTCCCCTTTTCTTAACCCCATCCCCTTGTTGTGTTTCTTTTGTAAAACTTAGCACAACTGTTTTATTTATTTTTTGGTTGACCTTCCTTTTTGACTGTTTCTTCCTGTAGAATGTATGCTCCATGAAAGCATGAGTTATGGTGGTGCTTTACCAAATCAATCATGGGGAAGAAAGGGTGATGGCAGTTGATCACTTTGTCCTTGCCAGCAGTGATCAGTCAGGAATGTTGCACTATTAGGAACAAAGTTACAAGTGCTTAACTGGTCAGGAGATGTTTTAGAATATCTTTCTTTCTTTTTTTTTTTTTTAAACTTTTGATTCTATAACTCCACGTCATTAATAAATGAGCAATGGAAGAGAAAGATATATTCAGATTTCACATAGACCTCTCTTACATCCCCCAATATCCAAAAAAGAAAAAAAATGCCAAAAAAATAAGCTTTTCTATAAATTCTGTGACTTCTAGATGAATGAAATGGTTAATTGTTCACTTTGAAATGACTACTTTATACTTTTGGAGAGAGGCCTGAAAATTTCTTGGCAGTATGTCAACTGATTAATAATTTAGCATGATGATTGGAGAATGGAAGTGGAGCTAATAGCTTCTCATATATATATATATATATATACATATATATGTATACTAATAGCATCCCCTTTATTATTTCAGACTAATTGGTAAGTCATGGTGGAGGTGTGGGGTGTTTCTGGGTCAACTACCTCCAGATTAAGCTCTGGATTAAAAATGGAGGGAGAGATTTGATCTGGTTAAGGTGTTGACCTCCCCCATAATAGAGCTGGATGACTCTGTATGCATTGCTTCCGATGCTTAGTGTTGCTATTACACTCCTAGAAAAGTCCATATGAACTCTAAGAAAACTCTTACCATGACTCTGCTCTGTGCCGTATCACGCTAGACAGTGGTTCGGTTAAATAGTGGATCCAACACAATCCTAACTTTAACTAGTTCAAAAATATAGCAGGAGTGGCACATACACCTACCAGGTAAAATGTATGAGGTGTCTTAAGAGAGGGTTATGAGCAAATACCATGAGAGCCATTAGCTTGTGGATTGATGTGAGGGACCTGCCTAATTGAGAATTTAGTGAATTGAAACAGTGTAAGAAAGTCACGCTGTCTAGTCCAAACAGTGTATTTGGGTGGCAGCAATGAATTAGAAAAAAGGAATGCTTGCATGAGAACCTTTGAATCCAACCACAGGTGAGATTTTTCAGGGCTACATAAAGATCTGGGTCTGAATGCAAATAGATAGGAATCAGATCAACTGTATCACAGGAGGACTGAAGTGAGCCCCATCCTAGAAAGTGCATGGGGCATTACTTGGCAATTTCTATGTGTTGTTGGAAGAGGGGGTGGCTTTAACAGGAGTCAGTGTTATCCTGGTTGCTTCGAGGGTGCTGATGCTCTTCTGTTTCTAAGGGCGGAGTAGCTGAACCCCTTAAATGAATCTCAAAGATTCTGAAGGGAATTTTCATTGAAATAAAATTGTCATATATTTGAATGCCAGATCTGCTTTCACTGACTAAATTTTTGCTACTATAATCAGGGCCTGAATGCAAGGACTTTCTTCAAGGATTATATATCCTTCCCGCCAAGCACTTTTGTCCCGTGGATTTGAATAACTTTGCAAAATATCCATGCTTTGAGTATTTGTGCATGTTCTTTTGATGGACTGAATTTTGTCCTTCCAAAATTCCTGTGTTGAAGCCTAACCCCCATTTGGAGACAGGGCCTTTAAAGAGCTAATTAAACTTAATGAGATCATAAGGATGGAACCCTGATCCAATGTGATTGGTGTTCTTATAAAAGAAGTAGACCCCAGGGATGCACGCACCCAGAAGAAAGACCATGTGGCACAGCAAGAAAGTCTCCTGCCACACAAGGAGAGAGGCTTCAAGAGAAACCAAATATGACCTGTGGTCTTGAACTCTCAGCCTCTAGAACTGTTGAGAATTGCATTTCTGTTGCTCAAGTCCAGTGGTCCGTGGTATTGTGTTATGGCAGCGCTGGAAGGCTAAAGCAGTCATTGACAGATATCCCTTGTGGGCTTGATTTGTAAGCCTACGTCAATGAAGAGTTCTACAGAACTCTTTGTTTAGGCCCCAGCAGCTATGAAAGCCATCCAGAAATTACTCTCCTGTCCTTCTCATTAAGCAGTGACCAGCATAACCACAGTATAAAGCTGCAGGTTTGTGTGGAGCAGTTTCCTCACTGCGCCGTCTACTCAACACACACTCACTGAGTGCCTGTCATGTGCCGGTGACACACAGATTATGCTCGGAAGGAGCAGTCAGTCTAGAAGAGGAGACATAACAGGCACAGGAAGTGCTACCGTTTGCAGGAATGCCATGGGCCTGCCACGAATGAAGGGATTCATGGCATCTGGAATGGCAGGAAGATTCCTAGAGGAGGTGGCATTGAGGCGGGGCTTTGGGGGATAGATGGGATTTGGTCATGTAGAACCTGGCAATGAGGGGAGGACAGATGAGGGGAAGGAACAGTGAGCAAAGGCTCAGAGATAGAGACCTAGGGAAGTTCATGGATAGATGCGCGCTTTGACTGAAATGCAAAGTATGGGAAGGGAAATTTCCCTTTTTAAGGCGACTTACCTCAGACTCAGAGGACTTCTTTCATGAAGGAATGATGCTATGCCAGGCACTGTGCTATATACCTCAGTCCACTAACTCATTCATACTCATAATACCCCTACAAGGTAGTGTTAATATTATTGTGAAATAGGACCAGGAAACTGATGCAGGGATGGGTTACATTACTTGCCAATTACTAGTAAATTCAAGAGTTGGGATTTGAACCTGGGCATCCTGGGTCCAGAGCTGTTGTTTATAGAGAAAAGGCCTGAGCATAGATAGATTGGGACGGGAAGCAGAGCTTTGAGAAAGTGGGAGACTTGTCCTGTTCCCTTGAGTAAAAGGAAGGGCAGACCCATTGCTTCCATCAGCCATGAGGGGAATCACCGTGCCCTTGGCCACCTTCCTCCAAGTTAGCCATGTTTGTGGCCATTTGTGGAGACAGATCGTTGGTACAGGGAAACAAAAGTCTTTTTCAGGCGCTTTGCTGCCCTGGTTAGGCTAGGACAGGGTTATGAAAGGAGCTTTTCTGCGTCCACTGCCTTCCGGGGTTACATTCTTAGTGAATCTACTGCCTCAAAATGGAGATTGTTAGTTGCGTGTCATCCGAGGGGGGCAATTAGTTGCATGTGTTTGGTTGGGTGCCAGCCCCCGGGGCACCAGACCTCAGTCGGGGAGCCACTGTTTGTCATGAATTAGTCTTTAAATAAAAGCAAGTTTTTAAAATGAAGCATGCTAATTTGCGTTTTGCTAACCCCCTCGGAAGAAGGCTTGGCCTGTTCGGTGCCAGCTGGCCGAGTTGGCATTCATCGAGAAACTGGGTCCCTACCAAAAATCGCGTTGTCCCCGCCTCCCACTTTGAGAGCAAAATGGCAGCGAGGAGCTGGTTGGTACTGAGAAGCAAGGTGAAACCGGGGCAGGGACAATGCAGTAATCGGATGATTAAAGGGAATTGAGCTGCCTTGCTAATTCCCGCTTCTCCCACCACCTTAGAAAGGAAAGTCGGCCCCTCTCTTTCCCCACTCACGCTGTCCCCAGCCACCCATTCAGTGACTCTCTACATAAAAGGCTTCCTCATCCAATTGCTTATACACTGTACCTTTTATACTCTTCCAAGTCATACTTAAGGGATTATCACTGCAGCTTTTAACTTCCCCTAGAAAGAGCTGAATGAGCGTGAATGGGGCGGAAGAATCTTCAGTGAGAAAGTGTCCCCCACCCCAAAATGCTCACAAAACCCCTAATCATGATGTTAAGAATGCCACCCTGTTTTTGGCGGCGGCTGGCTACAAACGCGCTAATTAACAATTACTGTACATATAGGCGATAATTACAAGGAGTTGTGTGGCGCGCACAACTGATGGCAACGGAATGCGGCGCAAAAACCTGCCCCGGTCGCCCGGAACATGGTCCTCTTTCCCGAGAAGAGCGATCCCACCCATCAAGGTTTGGAGTCTTGCAACCCTGCAGTCTGCCCAATGAGTGTTCATTGGAAGATTTGTCTTCTTAACACTTTCCTGGTGGGGTAAATCGGATCATATGAAATGGCAACTGTGATGCGATCAACAGTTGAAAATAAGAATTGCCCCATTACTTACTCATTTATTAATTATTTATCTCCGTGTTGACGTGCAGTCACCCCTCTGTCTTCAAGCTGGACCGCTGGGTGTTGGGAGCAGAGTAGGCAAGGCAGAAAAGGAATTTAAATAAGCCTTACATTTGTCCTGAAGATTCAGGGAAGATGGAAGCTTTTTTTCCTCATAGGAATGTATTTGTGCAGCAGTTTGCTGAGAAATATGGGTCGCCCTGGTTACTAATGTGGTGTACATTAAATTTCCTGGAGTGAGGTTTTTTTCTTTTTCTTTTTTTTTTTAACCTGTTTATTTGCTGCTGGCGCCTCCTTTCTTCTGAATGCTGCCTAATAAGTTTGCTAATAAACTGACACCCCGTTTCTAAAAGACTTGGCCTGGAAGCCCTCCTGACAAGATGGGATTTGTTTGTTTGTTGTTATTGTTATTGTTTTTACAAATGTTGAGGCAAAATTGAAAATGAAGGTTATTTTGAATACTTGAGCCCTGTAAATAGTTTAAGGGAGGGGGGCGATTTTATTTTCTGAAGGAGATGCATTTTGGAGTTTCTTTAAATGCTTGTTTAATATTTTGGGTCTCAGCAGGACAATGCGTTGCTTTTAAACATAAGAGCCGATAATGAGCCCATGGAGCCTTTAATTTATGATGTATCTGACAGCATTGTGGTAGATCTGATATGGGATGCATACAGCTAGATCTGCAAGCTGAAAATAAACCAGCTGGTATTTGTTCTGAAAACATTCTGAGAACACCCTCCTGTTAATGGCCCATGGCTTGATCCAGCATCTGGTAAACTAATATATTGTCATTTTTACCATGAAAGTCAGCACAAATCATTAATGATTCTGGCAGCCGTTTGCATTCTTCTTTTGTCTAGAATATGCCAATTACCATGAAATTATTCCTATTAGCAACATGATAGAATGATAGTAACCTGACTGTAATTTGTTGGCAGAAATTCTTTCGTAATGACAATAACGGACTGTGTGAGTCCTTGCTGGGTTCTGTTAAACAGGAAGGTTGGATATTATATGCTTCTAACCCGTATGAACAATACTGTGTGGACTGAAGGAAATGTGCTCTCTTGCAGGCTTGTTGCAAGATGGGAACTTATCATTTTGTTCAGTTCTTTGAGAGAAGGAATCACTGTTTGCCATTGAAAATGGTGTTAAGGGACTACTTTGAGATATGCACACACAGTCATCATCAGTATATAGAACCCAGTGGGGTTCACTTCTGCTGTCATTATAGACAGTACCTGATCTTTTCAATCAAATAGTCCACATAGAGTCATCACCAAAGAATAAAATGTCACTTACTCACTCAGTGACTAAGAAGACTACAGAGAACTTGATATTGCCATGAATTGGACAAGTTAAGTGTCATTTTTCTTTTACCCAATCTTGATCTGTAAAGCCACGTCACCTGCCTAACTGGAAATGCCTATTTGGGCATTAGTCCAAGATACAGAAGAGGAAATGAAGGAAAGAACAGGTGTAGGTCTGTGAAAATTACTGGTAGGAACAGGAAAGATTAGCCACATTCCCTAAAGATCTAGGGAAACTAATGAATGCCAGTACTTCTGTGGCCCACTTCATATCCTCTTGTCTCACTTGTGTCTTGGGCCATCGCTGTGGAAACCAGCCTGGGGCAGCTATGACCAGAAGCCTCTTGCCTATGCTGCGCTGGGTATCCCCATCTTCCACCCCTGAGCTTTGGTGTAGGATTGATAGCTTGGAAACACAGGAGAGTAAATAAACCACAGCATAATCCCTGACTGTGGGAGAGGGAATAAATGGTGAATGAATGCTCTGCTCTTCCATGTCTTGTTCAAGCAACTGCAAAGCACATCATCCATACACGTATACCTCGGAATCACATCGTGTTTCTCAGAGAGCTCCAATAAGATGGAGACCCAGTTGCTCACAGTGGCGATTAACCTGAGAATCCACCCTCATGCCGGATTTCCCTCTGTGGATGATGTTGTTGCTGTCCCACCGTAGTCAACTTCACTGGGGCAGCATACCCGTAGCCCAGCTCCTTAGTGTTGGGTGTTAAGGTCTCACAGATGAACCCTTCTCAAGAGAATCTCCCTTCACTGACAGGAGCTATGTTTCCCCAAAATACTTGCAAGATTCCCCTGCTCTTGACCAAGGGCAGTCCATAGCCAATGACTAAGTGAAGATGTCAGAGTGGGAGGGCTCTGTGGGGCCATCAGTACTCCAGAGTTCCTTGCGGGGTCAGATTAGACTCCCACTAAAGTAACAGATTTTCTTGGCTTCTTCTCTGGTCCGTCTGCTCCATTGTTTCCTTGCAGCTTTCTCCTGAGGGCATTCCTTCAATCAGTTACCTGCACAAGAATGCCCATCTCAGGCTCTCCTACCCTGTTTCTCTGTTTCTCTCCCTAGTTCCCCAATCCCATTATCTAAAGTCGTTCCCCCAAATAAGCTACCTGCTTGGAAGCCTTTGTCTTGGGTGCTGCTTTCCAGGGTAGGGTGGGGAACCCAGCCCACCACAATAAAAAGTGCCATTATGTTTTGAGGCTTCACTCTGTAATGCCTACTGGATTAAGTGCACATGGTCCCTTCCAAGTGTTCTTAAAGAATTAGGTAGTATAATATTATACTAAAGTGAATGATTCGAACAATAAATACAGTAGTTGAGAGACCTATGTTGTGGGGTGGAAGAGTCTCAAAGACTTGTTGAAAGAAGTGACTTGAATCCCATGGAAGGCAGAGGGAGGTGGTGGAAGGAAATTCAGCTTGGAAAAACAGCATGAACAAAGGCTCTGAGTATGCTTGAAAATCAGTAGTTCAAGGGATGCTGGCATTGCCATCCTTGTAGCAATACAGGCTTCATGCTGAAGGGGTTCGGTGTGTCCAGGATATGCTTTGATTCATTTGTTTCAAATGAATAAAATAACTGTACGTTCTGGGCATTATGGTAGGCACTGGGAGTGATAAACAACAGAAATTGTGCCTGCTCTCAAGAATTTACAGGACGTGGGGCACCTGGGTGGCTCAGTGGGTTAAAGCCTCTGCCTTCGGCTCAAGTCATGATCCCAGAGTCCTGGTATCGCGGCCCGCATCGGGCTCTCTGCTCAGCAAGGAGCCTGCTTCCTCCTCTCTCTCTGCCTGCCTCTCTGCCTACTTGTGATCTCTCTCTCTCTCTCTGTGAAATAAATAAATAAAATAATCTTTTTTAAAAAAGAATTTGCAGGAAAGCAACAATGCAAGCAAACAGATAAACATTTATAATTACAGGGTGTTTTGTTTTGTTTTCTTCTTAAGGCTCTGAAGGAAAAGGACAGGGTACAGTGGTAGATAATAACAAGGTGGGGTGAAGAGGGCCTGGGTGGCTCAGATCACCATCTCAGCCCCATGTCAGGCTTTGTGTTGGGCTAGAGCTCTGATTAAGATTATCTTTGCCCCTCACCTCCCCACTTCCTTCCTCTCTCTTAAAAAAAAAAAAAAGAAAGAAAGAAAGAAAGAAAGAAAGAAAGAAAGAAAGAAAGAAAGAAAAAGAATAAGAGTCACTTATGTCACCTATGTTAGATCAGGTGGCCTGGGAAGTCATCTCTGAGAAGATGATGTGTAAGCAGAGCTTTAAAGATGGGAAAAAGTCAGCTCCACAAAGGGGGTTTAGCAAGGAGAAACAAGGCAGTATGCAGCCAGGGCAATGACATATGCAAAGGTCCTGAGGCAAGAAAAACCTCAATATAGTAGAGGTATTAAAAATGACCAGTGTAACTGTACTGCACTGGATAAGGAAGGGAGTGTACAAGATAAAGTTGGAATGTAAGGGTGAGCAGGATTTTAGATGGAATCATATGCTGTTTTATCCTGAATGCAATGGAAAGTAATTGGAGGTCCTTAAGGACAGAAGTGGTAGTTTCCAGCTTATGGTTTTAATATAGGTATTGTGTGGAAAATAAGTTAGATGTGGAGAGAACAACAAGGCCACTGCAGTAGTCCATGTGAGAAATGATCAATTGGTCTAGAGTTAATGGATGTAGACTAGAAATTACTTGATTGTAATTCAAGACAGCTGGGATTAACTCTGATGATCACTATTGTTTCCAGGCCTACATCTGAGGTTTGTGGGGACCACAACAGGAGTACAAATCGAGGCCACATCCCATCTGTCTCAGTGTTTAACAATGATAAATCTGGCTAATAAACTGTTAAGAAATATTTTTCTCCTTCTGCTATGAGAATATAATTTTTAACAACAAAAATCCAAAAGTAAAGCTATGATGTTTATATGACTGAAAATTGGCAAGCTATCAAAGATAACTGAATTTGATTCTTACTGCACATGTTCTATTATTAGGGATAATATTTGGGTGGGTTTTAGAAAGAAATGTTCATAAATTATCACATATTTCAAATAAGTTATTTCTTGTCTTCATTTCAGGAAAATTAATCTGGTGGCATAGTAAAGGTGGATTGTTTCCATCTTTGTTTTTGTTTGTTACATAATTTCTGTTTATTGAAGTCGTGATCGGATGTGGGGGACTATTAACTGAGGCCATGGGGCCAATTAGACACACTCCTTCATTCACACATTGTCTGTGGTTCCTTTTTTGCTGCAGAGGCCTAAGTGAGCAATTGTTAACAGCCTAAAATATTTATTGTCTGGTCCTTTACAGAAAAGTTTGCTGGCCTCTCATATAAAGAATTAAAAGCTAAGCTGCATTTATATTTATAATATATAAAATATGAATATATTTTCATTAAGCTTCTAAATTAAAGGTATTAGAAAGGTTCGATTATTTTTTGAATGCTTTCAAAAAAGACATTTCTTGTAAAATGTCCAAATGATTTATTAGAATTAAAAGGCAAAAATGCAGACCATTTAACTAATAGAAAAATGTTAGGTCAATCCAAGTATGCTGGGTTTTACTATTTTTTTTATTTTTTGAGATTTAAATTCAATCTTATTAAGTGTTCTTATAAAAATAAAATGATTTTCAGTTTTGTGTTCAGTGTCTAGTGGCCAATTGAAAAAATTGGTATCAGATTTCATGCATCTTATGCTGCGATATACATATATTCAATTTGTAGGAGAGCATGCATTACTGTATATTGTAAACTGAGCCTAAACCACCATGTGCAACAGTCATGAATACTGCTGGAATTTGTGAGGGCTCTGAAACAATGAAATGGCACCGCAGATGTCTGCTGAGAGAGAATAGATGCGCAGCACTGCTGGGAACCCGGACTTTTTTTTGGTGCACGAATCTGTTGCACTCATGTTATCAGAGAGAAAAGAGCTGACAAATGAATTTGTCTAACTCTCATTTAAGCCTTTCCTGTGCTTGACTTCTGCCCTCACCACTGAGCTCTGTGAAGTTTTGCACACACAAAATCCACAACCCTCCCTGACACTCACTCAGTCACTTTTTCTCCAATGACATCAACAAGAGAGGTAGAGAAACAGTTTCTGGGTCATCGATGACATTAGGCACAAAGAATAGAAGTGACTAGTTGTCTTGTACAGGAATCAAGCGCCAAATCCTGAGTGTGACAGAGACCCTGTTGTGTTTTCTAACCATTTTCAGTTGGGTTATGTTTGTGATATGGGGGCCCCTCTGAGACGTGGGGTTCAGGCTCTGTCATATGACACAGTAATGCAGTACACTATGTGTGCACTATATAAATGCAAGGAGAAATAAACAGAAACATCCCAACAGGATTTCAACCTCTGAATCTGAAAAATCAAGTAGGTGAAAAAAAAATCTGAACAAGCTAATTGATAAAGACGAAGTTGATAATTATATCTAAATTTAGACTCTGATAATAGAGAGTATAACTCCTTTTCATAGACCTTTGGAAAATTTGCAGTACCTGGCCTTTATAAGTTACAAAGAAACCACAGAGAATATCAAGAAGGTTGAAATAGTAAAGTTTTCATCACCTGATTCCAATGCAATAAACTAGAAGTTCATTATTAAAATCACAATCTGGACATTTTAAAACGCCTCGATGAGCAATTCTTCATTCAAAGAAACATTCAAAATCCAACTTGAAATGTATCTAGACAGCCCTGATAATGAAAATATAACACTTGTAAACATGTGGGCTACCATTAAATCCTGGGGCTTAGAAGAAAATGTATAGCCTAGAACATCTAAATAACAACAACAAAAAGAATGAGAAATAAAATGCTTTAATCAATCCATCTGGGCTACTATAACAAAATACCATAGACTAGGTTGCGTAAACCACCAACATGTATTTCTCTCAGTTTTAGAGGTTGGAAAGTCCAAGATGGAGCTTCCAGCAGGCTCCGCATCTGGTGAGAGCCCACTTCTTGGTTCACAGAGGTTGTCTTCTTACTCTGTCTTCACATGGATAGAGGGCCAGAAAGCTTTCAGGGGTCTCTTTTATAAGGAACACTAATCCCATAATGTCTTTTTTTTTTTTTTTTTTGGTTGTTATTTATCAAAACCCTTATGACCTTCCAAAGTTCCCACCCTTAAACACCATCACGCTGGGGATTAGATTTCAACATACAAATTTTGGGAGGACATAGTCATTCTATAATATAAGGGAATTAAACATCAGACTTAAGAACAGGAAGGTAAATAGAAGGAAAGCAGAAAGAACCAGATAATACAAAGTTAAAAATGAAATTTTCTAATCTAAAACAAACTCAGTGAGTATCATGAATAAATCCAAATGCTGTTTCTTTAAAAGCAATTCAAAGCAATGAATTAATCCACCTATTAGCCTAATTGAGGAAAAGATGAGGAGCACAGAAATACAAAATTAGAAGTGAAAAGTGGAAAAGAACCATGAGTAAAGAAGAAATCAAAAGAATAAAAGGAGAGGCTTTGCAAAATGTCTTGCAATATAACTGAAAATCTTGATGGAATGGATTTTTTTTTCCCTAGGCAAATAAGTTATCTGAACTTACTCAAGAAGAAGAACTTTGATAACATTGGAAAAATCCGAAGAAGTTATCAAAGAAAGCCACAGATCTTCATGCTTTCAGAGACAAATTATTTGGAACTTTTAAGGAGCAGATAATGATAATACTACTTAAAATGGGAATTGTCAAGATTAATTTATATCTACATATGGAATAAATACTGTGCAGTCGTTAGATAGGAGACAGAGGTTCTGTGGTGGCTATGGGACAAACTCTGATGAATATTAGTGGGGAAAAAAGCAAGATGCAGAGTCCTGTATCTATTACATCACCTTTTGAGATGTGTGGGTGTGTGTGCATGTATGTGCGCATGGATGCGTGCATGTGTGTGTGGTATTTGTAGAGGAATACAAAAGCAAGTGGGAACAATAGTTGCCTCTGGGGAAAGAAAGTAAAGAACTGGAAGACGGGTAAGAGGCAGATATTTTTTAATTTATGTGCTTTTGTACCTTCTGAATTTGATACCATGTAGTGAGAGAATGATCAACATAAAATTATCCACAACACTAAGGAGGAAAATCACCAATGTGTTTTTAGGAAGCCAACATAACATAGAGTTTGGTAAATCTGACAAAGACAGCACAAAATAGGAAACTATAAATCAATCTCATTCATGGACTTATGATGAAAACTTACAGTAAAAGTTTATAAATATAATTTGTATTATTAAAAGAATATTAGCCCTATCAAATAGGGGGCTTATTCCCAGAATCCAATGGTTTTCAATAATAAGCAATGTATTAATATATTCTTAACTTGTGTTCTGTATTGGCTCTCAGTGGGAGAGTTGTGTGTGCCAGCTCAGGTGGTCGAGCTGTGTGCTCAGCTGTCATTATCTATAACTATATTTATTTGTCTATCTGCTGTATTTTATCAAACCTAAAATGCTGTCAATTGTAAAATATCTGATTATAGAAATGTTAAAATGTGAACAACTGTTTTTCATAGAGTCAATGAAGTACAATGTTCTTCATCCCTTCCCCCTTCTCTCTCTTGCATCCTTTTCCCTTCCCTTCCTTTTTCTTTGCCATCTGTCTGTCTGTCAGTCTACCTACCTATCTAGCTATAATATATCCAAGATATATACTTAGGGGAAATAAGGTAAAAACAGTTTGGATACCATAGTCCAATCTGTGTATTTTAAAAATTAATACTTTTACACATACTTTGCTTGGTGTGTGCGTGCATGCGTGTGTGTGCATGTGTGCATGTGCGTGTGTGCGCGCGCGCGCATGTTCTTCCCTTAAGCAGGATTTACAGAAAACTATAAATGAGAATCAGCTTTGAAAAGGTGGGGGCAAGGGTGAGAGAAAGGAGTCTTTTATTTTCTGTCTTTCTGTACTATTTGAATTCTCTAATTTTATTCTACCCTTGCTTTTATTTAAAAGGAAATCAACAGGAGTTTTCACGGCAGGAAAATATGGGCCATTTGGTCCTTTTAAGAGACGGTTCCAGAGAATCAGCCAGCTCCCCTCAGTACCTTTCAGCATCTTTGTGAGCCCCACCCCAGCTTCTGGGTTCTTTCCTTCTGGTGGCCGCAGGTGTACCCGTCTTTGCTGGAGCTATAGGCTTTGTTGGTCTTGCTCAGACCTGGAAAAGCAGCCCTTAGCCAGTGACTGAGTGATGAGGGAAGGTGAAATCGCAGGCCCCTTGCTGGTGGGAACACTCCCTTTAAAGGACTGTGCTCCAAATCCTATCTTTGTGTGGCTTCTTGCCACTGCCTCAGCAATTTCTCTTGGGAGCTGTTTCT